>JBBPBX010016606.1:31685-47924 GCA_038048925.1 Garcialebias charrua | reverse complement strand
TTTTGGTCGCGGGTGTGGGGGGGACCTGCTGTCTCTCGGAGAGGCTCCATTGTTTTACTGATCAAGTAAGTGATTCTCATTCTCCTCCTCTCTCAGCTCCATGTGCGCACCGTTCCTAGGCACACACGCGGCTGCATATGGTGTGTGGTGTCAGGTTTCAAACAGTCCGCAGCTGACTGAATTTCCACGTCTTTTTTTTTTAATCACTCCCCGGCCGAGACGCATTGAGGATATAAAATAAAATTACAGTACTACAGACAATTACAAAAAAGTAACGCACAATAATTTGGAGAAAGTAAATTTAATCTGATTACTGGATTTGAAATAATAACGCGTTAGATTACACGTTACTGAAAAAAGTGGTCCGACCAGAGTAACGCGTTACGCGTTACTGACATCCCTGCTTGAGACAGCAAAACTTCATTTACTAAGGAAAACAAAGCAAAATATCACATCATACTGATGCTGATCTGTTTTCTTGTTGCTGTGTTCATCTGTGACCATCTGCTCATACAAACTCATGTTCGTGCTGCTGTTTATTCCCACTATATTAGGCTTAGTGTATTACTAGTTGATGTTTTTCTTAGTTAGTTCTAGATGTTATTACTGTTTTTCTCTTTCATTTGTTGTTGGATGTAACTGGGACCTCGTGTACATAATCTCGTTTTCATCACATGTACCACATGCGGTGCAAATGACAATAAAGACTCTCTGACTCTGACTCTGAAAAGTTCAGCTCAGACACATCTTTACTATAATGTCAGCAAACAAATGTATATTTTTAGGTGTTTATCTAGTTAAATTTTAAAGAAATGCAGCGTTTCCACTCGTTGCGCATGCACGCTTCATAGCACCGACGTAACAAAACTATTTTTTTATTCAGCTGATTTGACCATTACCGGTACGTGCATTTATTAAGGAAAAGTTCAACTCAGACACATCTTTGCTATAATTTTCAGCAAACAAATAATTGTTTTTAACGGTCAATCTTGTTAAAGTCCTTCCTGCATGCTGCTGTGACCGCCATAGCGCCATTTGGCTGTGGATCCATTTTGGGCAAAACACCGGCCCACATTTCCGGGTTGTCAGTGGTGACGCGTAACGTCAGCAGTGACGTAGGTGCGACTTATAGGGCGAAGCAACATATTTATGGATTTTTTCAATTTATTGGACATAATTGGACAATGCGACTTATAGAGCGGTGCGACTTATAGGGCGGCAAATACGGTAATAAAATTTTAGGTTTTTGTCCAAAAATACCAACTTGTCCACATTTTCTGCTAAAAGCACAGATCTAGTTGCAGTGAATATCTCCAGTGGTGGAGAAAATCATCTCAATAACAACAGTAGAAGCAGTGTGGTTGTATTTGTCCTCATTACTCACAACAACCTCTTCTTGGACCTGCTCCCTCAGGTGGGACAGGTCCCTGGAAAAGTTCAGAGTTCAGTCATCACACACTTCTTAGCTGCAGGTGATCTCTGGTAGATTTCCCTGAAGAGGAAGTCAGCTGCTATCTCTGTCCCAGACTGGAAATAAAACACAAGAGGTAAAAAAACGAGTTAATAAGATTATAATTTTAAATTAAAAAGGTTAATTAGATAATAATAATAAAAGAACAGTATGATAGGGATTTTAAACCCCTGTTACCTTAATAAAAACCACACAAGATAAACAAGAGAATAGTGTTAAAACAGACAAAACAACTTTGCAAAGGGGAAAGGCTTTTAATGCCTTTTGAAACTTAGTTTGGTCCCAAATACATTGTCCAGCACAATTCCGAATTGTACTGGACATGACAAGCTATTTAAACAAGAAGGAGGAGGAGTTGACAAGTTCTGACGTCTTACAGATAAAACAAACAAGTCATGGTTCTGATCCAAAAAGAACATCTAATCCAAACAATGTCGAGGCTAAAAGACTGTCTTTTCTGTATCAAGGAGAAAAGCAAACAAACAATGTTTGTACTATCAAATAAAAGGGAACAGAGAATATTTGATATAAGTGAGCTGGGTTATAATTATTGGGTCAGAGTAATTAGTTTTAGATGATAAATATTGAACATCTCCATCATTCCATCCTCTTTATCATATATAAACTGATCATTATCAATTATGTGAGTGGTATGGAAACCAACCCCGAGGCCTAATTCGAATTAGGGGAAAAAACACATACCGACCGTCCTGTTGCCCCTACAGTAACGTCCTGGCACCTTAGGATCACCTTTTTAGGATGTTTGAGAGATATGAAGTTTTGGAGAACTCTGTAGCGTTGATTGTCATATTTCATGACTTATTTCAATGTTTGAGAGAAATAAAGATTTGAGGAGAATTTTGCAGTGAGTATGGTCTCATTTCATGGCTTATGTCAAAAGTTTTAAAAGGAATAATATATTTAGCAGGGATTAGTCTATATACCGGTAATCACAAAAACCAAAAGTTTTTCCAAAGAAATAGAACTTTTGAGAAGAAACATGTGTATATATATATATATATATATATTTACGAACGAGTTTGGGACCCAAGAACGGTTCGCAGGTCGATCTGTTCGCAGGTCAGACCTTCCGTACCCTCGTCACTCGGGGATGTCCTGTATTTATTTTATTTTTTTTTGTGGTACCAAGTACTGTACAGTACGTACTTCGCCTATCCTAACACACCTAACACAGTGTAATTAATTAATACAGTACAGTAATAAAAATATAAATTAAATAAAAATATAATTTCTTACTTGGAGGTGGTCAAAGCCGCTGCTGCGTCCCGTGTTAGCTCCCTTGTTAGCTTCTGGAGCTAGCCAGGCCGGAGGTGTTCTCGCGGCGGCCTGGCACCATCGGCGATAAATCTGCAGCTGCCTGGGACATCCACAAAGTTCACAGAGACGTTTCCAGCTCGTAATTAATCCAATATGAAGCCATCCTGGTCACCAGTCTTCCAAACCTGGCTGCCTGCAGCCGTAACTATGACCTAAGATGGCGTCCGGTGTTAGCTTCTGGAGCTAGCCAGGCCAGAGCCTGGCCGGAGGTGTTCCCGCGGCGGCCTGGCACGATCTGCGATAAATCCGCTGCTGCCTTAGACATCCACAAAGTTCACAGAGACGTTTCCAGCTCGTAATTAATCCATATGAAGCCATCCTGGTCACCAGTCTTCGGGCCGGCTCCCGGCAGCTAGCCTAAAATGGCGTCCGGTGTTCTACATGAATTTGTGACCGGAGACCCCAGTGACTGAACCTAAAACGCCGTCCGGTGTTCTACATTAATTTGTGACCGTGTAAACTGAAGACCTACTTCCTGTTGCCCAAGATTGCTCAAAAATGATCAGAAATGATCTTTTTTATCATAATTATTATTTATAAAGCCTTTAAAACAACCATAGCTGCAACAAAGTGATGTACACATGAAATTAAGAACATTTAAACACAAAAAAAAAAAAAAAAAAATATTTTTTTTTTTTTTTAATACAGTAATTTCATATTTTTATTAAATATGATATGTTCGTAGGTCCCGTGGTTCGCAGGTCGATGGGGTCGTAGGTCGGGGGTCACCTGTATATATATATAAAACTAATCTATTTGTGTTAAACAAATAAAAGAAATGACTATTTACAGGTAGTCCCCGACTTACGAGCGAGTTCCGTCCCTAGGGGGCGCTCGTATGTCAAAAATTCGTAAGTAGGATCACATAGTAAAAAAAAAAAAAAAATTTTTTTTTTTTACTTTTTTTTTTTTATAAATGAATACATGTACAGTACTGGACAGTCACCAAGCACTTAGCCAATCCTAACACAGTTTTTAAAAAATGAAGGAATAAGTTGAATTGTCTCCCTTTCACATAAATGGAGCAAGCTCCCTATGGAGCCTGCAGGGAGGAGGGAGACAAATCAACTGACTCCTTCATGTTTAAAAACTGTGTTAGGATAGTCTAAGTGCTTGGTGACTGTACAGTACTGTACATTTATCTATTTATTAAAATATACAGTATATACAGTATTTTTATTTTTTTATTGTTTTTTATTTATAAATAGATAAATGTACAGTACTGCACAGTCACCAAGCACTTAGCCTATCCTAACACAGTTTTTAAACATGAAGGAGTCAGTTGAATTGTCTCCCTCCTCCCTGCAGGCTCCATAGGGAGCTTGCTCCCTTTATGTGAAAGGGAGACAATTCAACTTATTCCTTCATTTTTTTAAAACTGTGTTAGGATTGGCTAAGTGCTTGGTGACTGTCCAGTACTGTACATGTATTCATTTATAAAAAAAAAAATAAAAAAAAGTAAAAAAAAAAATAATTATTTTTTTTTTTAATGAGATGCATGCTCGTAAGTCCGGGACCTCGTAAGTAAGAGCGCTCGTAAGTCGGGGACTACCTGTAATTTGTTTTAAAAATAAAAAGAACCAATCTAATTTGTCTTAACCAAATAAAAAGAACCAATCTAATTTGTTTTGTTAAACAGTTAAATAGAACTGATACACTTTCAAAGATGTGGGAAATCATTCTCAAATACACAACAAAGTAGCCCTTTATGGGCACAAAAATAAAATAAGCTTTCAGTTGGTTTGAAACTTCTTTGATATTAACTATTGCCCAGGAAAGCGAAAACAACCGGTTTGAACTTAAAAAAATGAAATAGATCAAACATTCTTCTTCACAGCATTCATCTTCTTCTGGTGTGGGAGGGTAAGGGTAAGTTCAGTGTCTGCCCAAGGGAGGGAGTGTCCCGTTTTCAGACAAGTTCTTCCTGTTCCTGGGGGATTTGTTTGTGGCATAAGTTCATTTCATCTGGGGGAGTTTTTATTAAAGTCCAGTCTTTCTTCTTGGGGAGAGCTTTTGTTTAAGTCCAGTTTTTCTTCTTGGAGAGAGCTTTTGTTTAAGTCCAGTTTTTCTTCTTGGGGAGAGCTTTTGTTTAAGTTCAGTTTTTCTACTTGGGGAGAGCTTTTGTGCACCCCGTGGGCCGAGGGCATCAGGCAGTTTGATGGGTATCATTCACTTCTTCAGACAGTGGTTTCATGTAGTCTTGTCCAGCTGCCTGTTCCTGGGTGTTTAGTCCATTCAGGCATGGGGTAGTCAGGCCACTTGTCCTGACAAAGTGGGGAGCTTTGCTCTGACCAGATCGATCTCAAAATCTGGCTCAGCGATTGTTCCAAACTTCTTTTTCAGGGGAGCACCAGTCTCAGTTGTAGCATCTGCTGCTCTTTCTCTCTAGAAGCCGACTCGTTCTTTCCACCACCTGTTGGGGTCCTGTTCACCCTCGTTTCCAGCCGTCTCTAGCAAGATAATCTGAGGCGGGATTCACTTCTGGCATCACTGGCAACTCCTCCTGAAGGAGTTCCGGAAATCCGTAGTCTTTTGAGAGAAGAACTGGACACCAAAAAAACTTGCAAATTGTTAAATAAAACTTCAAGCCCCCCCCCTTGGATCCCATGAGCCAATTGGTTTGGGGAAGGCCTAACTGTGGGTAATTCCTTAGTGAGTTAAATCTGTTAACTTAAACTAAATTCTGTAATTGGCTATAATAATAATTGTTTCTTTAAACTTAAAATAAAATTCCATTCTTACTATCTAAAACATTTGTATTTAATGGCAAAAAACAACAACAACAAATGATTTCATTCTTCAGTGAAAATGAGTAATCACTCACTTTGATTTGAGGTTAGTTTTTAATTAGTAAGTTTTTTAATTAGTATGATCATTGTAAGGGAGTAGCAGGAGACGTTTTATACTTACTTAAAAAATACTTTACCTTTTTCATAGTCTGTAGAAAAAGTCTAAACATACGTGCAACAAAATAGAAAAGTACAAATAACATACATACATACATACATACATACAGACAGACATACAGACATACATCCAGACATACAGACATATATATACAGACAAACAGACATACAGACATATAGACATATATACAGACATACAGACATATAGACATATATACAGACATACAGACATATAGACATATATACAGACATACAGTGTTGTAGTAATAAAGAATTTACAATACAAACATGTGGTTCATGGGCTCAAAATAAAGTCCAGTCTAGTCAGAGTCAGTCGTGTTTAAAAATACAGAACCACCACATTTCAAATCAACCTTTCAAATCAACCTTTTGAATAGATCCAAACTCCAGGGCGTCCCCCATCTTTTTTCTTTTTGGATCCGTTAAAAATAAATACCTGTTTATTAAATGACATACACAGTACCTGTTTATTAAACACCATATACAAAAGCAATGTGGTTTGTAGGTTTATCTGATTTATCCTACAGTACAACGTGCCAATTTTTCATTCTTCTTAAATTATTCATTAAATGGCTATGCTGTTGAATATAAAAATCTAAGAAGTTATTTTTGTATAACTGATGATCTAATCAATGTATGAGCTGTTTCCTTTATGAGCCATCATCAGTGTTATTAGGGCTGGTTAATGTGTTTGTTTAACCTGATCTTTTTCGTGTGTAGGTTGGCCTGCTACTGTTTCAGCTTTGATTTATTTTATTTTTTTCATACTTTTAGTTTTGGAAGGGTTCTAACTATCTTATTCTTTTTTAGTGTTAAGAGAGCCAATATAGCCTCCCACTTCCAAGGTGGTCATCTATAGATGATGGTCTGAATTGTGACTGTATTTTTATTTTTTTAATAAACTGTATTTAATTTTCAGCAGTGCCTCTGTTGATTTTTACAAACATATCTGTGTAGTCTGATTAAAGAAGGGCCTAAGGCCCTCTACATATGACAAAAAGCTGTACCTTAGGTCACATATATAAACAATCTAAGTTTTGAAAGCATAAAGCTAAATGTGAAACAAGTTCCTATATAAAATTGTTCTAAGAATGTTTTAACTACTGTAATCCCTTTGTGGCAAACCAGACCCACCAAAATGCACTCGTCAAGGACAATTGCTATCCTTTCTTCAGTTTCACAAAACATTGTATGAATGTTTGTGGAGACACAAATTTAATCTGCAAAAACAAAAAATATAAACATTAACTTGTTTCAGGGTTATGAGCTGGGATCATTATCCCTGTATCATCACGGAGTCACAGGAAGCGGAAAAATAAATTGTCAGACCCACATAAGTACAATATAAACTACAAATTCTGTGGCCTTGCTTGTCTAGCAGGCCATATCATGAGCATACGTGTTTCATTAAATAAAATTAATCATAGCAGACTGCAGTTTTGAAACACTATACCAGGATTATTGACAGATCCTCACAGATCCATACGGGGGCATGACCTTTTGCTGGACAGTTGGCGTGGGTGACTTCAGGACCTGTTCTCATTTTTTTTGTTGGAGAACGTGTTCAGACCACTCTTGTTACAGCATCTAATGAGATTTTTTTTGTTTCTGGGTGCAAAATTTTTCATCGTCTATCCTTCACATCCGGACCGCATATTCTGGCCATTTGTGTTTGATGACCTTGTTCTGACAGTTCTTTGACAAATTCTTTGCCTTTGCTTTGCTGAGTCTTTGTGGACAGTCTTTTGCTCGGATAAAAGTCCAGTGCACTGCCCTCGTTCAGTGCCATTGTTTTTTAAGCCCCTCAAATGTTTATTTTGAGCAGGGCAGCCTGGGAGTCCAGCCATGGTGTTCTCGGTGAAGTCACAGTGAGCCAGTTCTGGACATGCCCTTAATATTAAATCTGATCCGATCCAATCAATAACCACAATAGCTGTAATTCAAAAAATCAGACGTTGCATGTGTTTTTGACATGGTCCTATCTTAATGTACTACTAACTATGTGTTCTCCTAAGTGTCGTGAGATCCATCAGACTTATGCTTCCCGCTCCACAAACACCGTGAGGCTGCTTCTAAGAAAAAAAATGAGAAAATAGAAAAATGTAAAAATCCTTAACAAACCAGGTTCAAAGTAATCATGTTATTATGTTCTATAAGCATTTACCTTGAATAGTCACCTCTGTAATTCTGGTTTGCACAATGGAATTTAAAATGCTCATTTACATAAAAGTGAATTTTCGACAGAGGCATCCTTTTTAGAGATGTCCCGATCCGATCACGTGATCGGAAATCGGTCCCGATCACGTGATTTCAGACTCGACTCGAATCGGGCGTTACACACTGATCAGGGATCGGATATATATGTGTATATTTATTCTAAACACAAACGGGAATATTATATTAACTGTATGTTGTGTTACAGAGTCAAATTGTCTCGAAACAGAACGTGCACAATATTTTTGCAACAGCGCCTGCCGTAAAGCGTGACTGTCGTAAAAAAGAAGCGGAACGTAGCATTAGCTTTAAGTGGAGGCAGCGATTTATTCTAAACACAAACGGGAATATTATATTAACTGTATGTTGTGTTACAGAGTCAAATTGTCTCGAAACAGAACGTGCACAATATTTTTGCAGCCGCGCCTGCCGTAAAGCAGTGACTGTCGTAAAAAAGACGCGGAACGCGGCAGCTTGAAGGGAGGCAGCGATGTCTGTCGTGTGGAGATATTTTAAAGTGGATGACAACGATATTGCGTTTGCAAACTGTGAGATATGTACAGTTCGTATTTCAAGAGGAGGTACAGACAGTTCGTATTTCAAGAGGAGGTAAGGAAAAGGCTGCATTTAACACAACAACCCAAGTTTCTTATTTGTTTACATGCCTGCTCAGTATTTTAAGTTGAGCTGCTTATTTTAAATTAGACATTTTTATTTCATACTGTTGCACTAAACTTCAATGTGAAGATTTTTTTTTAAATCTTATTACGGTACTTGATTGTTCAATCTACCTCACAGAAGTACTCTGTTAAATATTAAGGTAAATAATATAAAAATTAAGGGACATCTGGATCTGTTTCTTTTTTTTCCCTTCATTTAAAAAATGTATTTTAGAAGTATCGGATCGGGACACGAAATCGGCCAATTCTCAAATTAAAGGACTCGGACTCGAGGCCAAAAAAACCTGATCGGGACATCCCTAATCCTTTTAATCTGATCTGCACAACAGATCTAAAATCATTAATTTACGTATGAGTAAAATCGTCAATTTAACCTGAAACCAGAAATATTGTAGCCCAATTATATTTCAGAAAATATCATGCACTGTTTTTTAGGACCACCTTGATAGCATAAATGATAATTAGCCAATTCATTGAGTTTTCAAGATCCGTCCTCTCTTCGGGTTTATTTGTGTACTGTTTTTAATTTTTATGTTAAAACGGCACCGTGGGATGCTCTCATATGTTGTCAATTTATTGAAATTGTTAAGATAAGTCCTCACTTACCACTTTTCAGTGGTTCACTTATCAAAAGTCAAAGCATGGGCTGGGTGATTTTGCCCTGTGGTTTCAAGTTTCAATGTTTAAAGTCCAATTCCCACTTATTACAAACTGAGATTCAAATTATGTCCTAAATAGAAAAGTATTGATTAAAATAAAAATGTGTATTCAGTCAAGGCGTATCTGTGAGTGCTACGGTACTTCCCGTTTTAATATTCCATATTATTATTACTGTATACACAACCCCAATCTGTTTGAATAAAAACAATCCTTATTACTGCTGTCAAAGCTTATGCATTGCATGGTCAAATGATATGTTATTCTAATTCCCTTTCAAATTTACCAGACCTCTTTTTGCCTTTAATGGTCATAATTTATGTGAAACAACACCAAAATTAGGTTTTAACAGTGAAATGTGTCTTTTACTCCTGGTGAGTTGGCTGGATTCTTGTGCGTATTTAACCTACTAGCTGAAAAGTTACTTCTAATATAGCATTTTTATTATTGGGAAGAGTGTGTTCTTTAACCTATTTAAATCAAAGATATTAATAACATCTCATTAACATCAACGGGTATCTACATTATATAACTCTTGAAAGGAAACAGCTCTTAAAATCTACCTAACTGTGAAACAGCTTTTTAAAATCTATAAAACATCTTTAATGTATGCAAAAATCGTTTTAAAATGATGAATTTAAACTGAGGGTTTCAACTTACAATCTAGTCAAAATTCTATTTGACAAGAATACTTTTTTATTCTTTATAAGTGTCAAAGTTTTATCAATTTAGTTAAACTTTTAAAAGACAGAATTTACTGGCAAGTCTAAAAATAAATTTCTGTTAATTTTGTTTAAGACTTGTTATCCAAAAATGTCTAAACTTAATTTTGATCAGATTATGGTTGTTAATTCAAATTAACAAGCTTATCATAAAAGTTTAAATAGTCAATAATTGTATTCAATGTAGTATACCGGTAATACTTTCTCTACTTCCCATTTATTTTGCATTAAATCCAAATATATTCCGTGTTTTATCAACATCCTATGCGACTGCTATAAAACATCCAGTTCCTCTCAACTTCATCTCCCAGTAACAACGACCAGTCAGACTCTCCTTACTCAGAATCTGATAACATGAAGTGAATCTCTCTGGATGATCAGGATAAAACTGTTTTTGTTTCATGAATGTTACTTTTCTGTTCCCCTCAGATAATAACAGGTGTCTGTAAGCATAGTTGCCAAGTCCGATTATTACAAGCTACTTTGGGCTTTTTATTTTCTGTAGTCGTTTATTGTGGTTACTTGGGCTTACTATGAACGTAAAGTCGCTTATTTGGGCTTGTTATTCATTGTTCTTTATTCTTTGTCTAGAGTGACAAGACCACGCTAAAATGAGCTCAAAATAAGTGGGGGAAATATGGGGAAAAAATATAATAAAAATGGGAGAAAAGGGTGCACACTTAGCATGGTTAGCTGTTCAATTTTTAGGTTATTTTTCAATTTGTACACATCCTTTATGATTGTCTGTTGTTGTCGTTGTCAATTGTTCTCATCACTTTTCGTTTAAAATTCAGGTCTCTACTGTAAATGAGTCCCAGAGGCTCAATTGGTTTTAATTTGTCTAAACATGCAAAATGCATGTTTATTTTTTAGAGTGGATATGTTCTTCAAAGTGTTTGGCATAATTTTGCTGTTTGTATGTAATACCATAATAAATGTACTGTATGTTCATACTGTTTAAAAACGGCATTTGTTTAACACAATGGGGTGGGTTGCCAGTTGGCCAGTTTTGGGCTTGTTTGCGGCTGGTCGCTTGTTTCTGTTGCGAGATCTGGCAACACTGCTCAAAGTTCTCAATGACGACAAGGCCTCTTTCTCAGGCCTTTTCTACAGAGCTATTTCGATAAAAATTGGTAAGCGGATTCTCAGCTTCTTTTTGCAGAGAAAACACAATTTTGAAACGTTTGGTTTCACAGCATAACGGCATTTGCACGGTTTCTTTGGACGGACAAAGCTTTTTGCTGGCGGCTTCCGTTAGCATTAGCTTAGCTTCCATTCCCGATAAAAAACGTAATTTTTGGATGATTTAAAATTGGATCTTTCGCCGTTAGATTTTCATTATAAAAACGCGAATCTGTCTGCTTGGTTTAGCGAAACAATTTGGAGTTTTTGTCGTATAAATTTCATAAAATCTGTCCGCTCGTGATAACCTGAAGCCCACTGTTAAAACGTCCGATTTTATTGCCGTTAAGCCTTTAAAACCTAAAATAATTAGATTAGAATTTTATAAACAAGATTGATCAATTTCTAAAAGCTTTGCGTAGAATTCGGCTATATTTTTATGATTAAAAAAAGTATTTAAATATTTATTTTATATTTAACCATAAGTTTTTAGTTCCTGTATATCAGAGATGATTATGTAACCTTTTATAATTTTTCTTAATAGCAGGAAAAATACAATGGTAAATATTTGTAATCAATCCTTTCTCAGTCACGTTTTATATGGAATGCTGAATAAGAATGTAATAATTTGTATTTATGTGTCCTCAGATCCACAGAGAATTCTTCAAGCAAGTCAATCAAATTTCTTGGTTTGTAAAATTATTTAAATAAAAATCTACTTCTTAACTAGCAACTTTAGTTCTTGTGTCATTCTTTTTTTATTTAATTTATTAGGCCCGAAGCAGCGAAGCGCTGCAAGGACCTATTGTAATTGTAGTGTTTATTATTTTTATTTTTTTTCTTCCGCCAAAAGAAGTGGCCTTTTGGAGGCTTTATCATATACGAAAACTCACCAAATTTGGCGGACTCGTCAGGACTGGTGAAAAATTACGTATTTTGGGGGCGTGGCAAAAATCGCCACAGAAACGGCTCAAGAGCGCCCCCTAGAAATTTTCAAAATACCCTCCGCATGACCTTAGTTTGACGTAGAATCATGAAATTTGGTACACTTGTCCAACTCACCAAGATGCACAGAAAACCCTCTGGCACCAACGTTGTACAGTAAATGGGAAGGCGGCCATTTTGGAACGATGACCAAATTTTCACCCCTTTTTGGCCGTTTACAGCCTCGGCATTTGAACAAACTCCTCCTTTGAGTTTCGCTCGATTTGGTTCAAACTTGGCCAGTTTCTTCATAAGGCACGGGGGAACAAACAATAACAAAATTGTGCGTTTTCATGAATGCTGAAGGGGCGGGGCCAGACGTCAAAGTTGGACATCTCGCCATGAAAAACGAAACGCTTACAGCTCTTACACGAAAAAAGTCTAATACATCAAACCTTCAGTTATTGACCCACATCCGGTCCCCCGCAAAACTGTATGGTCAAATCATGACATCACTTAAGCCACGCCCCCTGACAACAGGAAGTGTAAAGTTTTACGTTGAACGGTCCATATCGGACCCCTGTTACCTAATCAGCGTGGCATTGTGTCCAGTGACCGAAGACATGTTGGTGTAACAAGCATTCCAATACTGTTCGTTTTTGGTGGAGCATGTGGGCGTGGCGACGTGGCGAAGTAAGACATAACGCCATCACCATACGTTTGGTTCTAAAATCCACAGATTTGATCCGAGGAGTACCAAAATCAGTATGATCGATCATTGCCCACCCCTTGAACAGGTGTTTATGCTAATTAGCAAATCGCTACAGAAACGGCTCAAGAGCGCCCCCTAGAAATATTCAAAATACCCTCCGCATTGACCTTAGTTTGACGTAGAATCATGAAATTTGGTACACTTGTCCAACTCACCAAGATGCACAGAAAACCCTCTGGCACCAATGTTGTACGATAAATGGTAAGGCGGCCATTTTGGAATCGATGACCAAATTTTTACCCCTTTTTGGCCGTTTACAGCCTCTGCATTTCAACAAACTCCTCCTAGGGATTTCGCTCGATTTGATTCAAACTTGGCCAGTTTCTTTATAAGGCACGGGGGAACAAATGTTATCAAAACTGTGCCTTTTCATGCATGCTGAAGGGGCGGGGCCAGACCTCAAAGTTGGACATCTCGCCATGAAAAACGAAACGCTTACAGCTCTTACATGAAAACTGTCTAATACATCAAACCTTCAGTGATTGACCCACATCCGGTCCCCTGCAAAACTGTATGGTCAAATCATGACATCACTTAAGCCACGCCCCCTGACAACAGGAAGTGTAAAGTTTTACGTTGAACGGTCCATATCGGACCCCTGTTACCTAATCAGCGTGACATTGTATCCAGTCACCGAAGACATGTTGGTGTAACAAGCTTTCCAGCACTGTTCGTTTTGGGTGGAGCAAGTGGGCGTGGTGACGTGGCGAAGTAAGACGTAACGCCGTCACCATACGTTTGGTTCTAAACTCCACAGATTTGATCTGAGGAGTACCAAAATCATTATGATCGATCATTACCCACCCCTTGAACAGGTGTTTATGCTAATTAGCAAATAGCCTCCATAGCGCCCCCTAGATTATTCAAACTGTTGTATCTCAGTGATACATCATCCGATCTGAACCAGATTTATTGTGCATCATCAGTGAGCCCTTGTGGACACATTGATATGGTGGGCTAACATTTGACTCAAGTGCGCCCCCTACATTATTTCTATAGTTATATCTCAGTGATACATCATCCGATCTGAACCAGATTTATTGTGCATCATCAGTGAGCCCTTGTGGACACATTGATATGGTGGGCTAACATTTGACTCAAGTGCGCCCCCTACATTATTTCTATAGTTATATCTCAGTGATACATCATCCGATCTGAACCAGATTTATTGTGCATCATCAGTGAGCCCTTGTGGACACATTGATATGGTGGGCTAACATTTGACTCAAGTGCGCCCCCTACATTATTTCTATAGTTATATCTCAGTGATACATCATCCGATCTGAACCAGATTTATTATGATTCATCAGTGAACACTTCTACACACATTGATAATGGTATGTAAATTTTTACTCCATAGCGCCCCCTATATTATTACTACAGTTATATCTTAGTGATACATTATCCGATCTGCACGAGATTTATTGTGATTCATCAGTGAACACTTCTACACACATTGATAATGGTATGTAAATTTTTACTCCATAGCGCCCCCTGTATTATTACTACAGTTATATCTTAGTGATACATTATCCGATCTGCACAAGATTTATTGTGCTTTATCAGTGAACACTTCGACACACATTGATAATGGTATGTAAATTTTTACTCCATAGCGCCCCCTATATTATTACTACAGTTATATCTTAGTGATACATTATCCGATCTGCATGAGATTTATTGTGATTCATCAGTGAACACTTCTACACACATTGATAATGGTATGTAAATTTTTACTCCATAGCGCCCCCTATATTATTACTACAGTTATATCTCAGTGATACATCATCCGATCTGAACCAAATTTATTGTGATTCATCAGTGAGCCCTTGTGGACACATTGATATTGTGGTTTAACATATAACTCAATAGCGCACCCTAGATTATTCAAACTGTTATATCTCAGTGAGATATCATCCGATCTGAACCAGATTTATTGTGTATCATCAGTGAGACCTTGTGGACATATTGATATTGTGGTTTAACATGTGACTCCAGAGCGTCCCCTAGATTATTCAAACTGTTATATCTCAGTGAGACATCATCCGATCTGAACCAGATTTATTGTGCGTGTGCACCCCTGGTGCGGAGTAGACACGAGAGACTTCGAAATGGCGACCGAGCGGACGAGCTGGAGCTCGCGCGGTCGCCTCAATAAGGTCCGAGCGGCGCTAAGCTGCGAGGGCCTCAATGCTGCTTGCAGCTTTAATTATTATTTATTTTTTTTCATTAGTACTCTCTGCTTCTCTGTTAGCACAGTTACTTTTCTTGTAAGTAAATACAGTATAAATCTTCACACAGACGGGGGAAGGAGGGAGTGGGTGGAGAGGGGGGGATGTGGGGGTGGGGGAAGGTTGTTATTTTCTGCTCTGAAACTAAGTATTTTATAATGAAGGATAAAACAGCTGAAACTGTTTGTGTTTTGTCACTTAGCAAAATAACTCATGATCCACTAAATTATTTTTTGTAAACCTTCAAAAGTAATGAATGGCATTGGCTGGACATCTACAATTAATTAACTTCTGTAGCAAACCCAATGATCCAAGTTTGCAATCAGGGTGGTGGGAGGGTGGGGGGTTCTGCCAAGCTATCTGGAGGAGGTGCAGACACAGCTGCATCTCAAGGCTATGAGCAGAACCACAAGTACTGTTTTAAAAATAAAATAAAAACTTATCAGATGCTTTGCCTCTCTGATTCATTCAGCCATTATTTTCTACTGACTAAAGGTCTACCTATCTCTCTTTTTTGCCTTTAGACAGACAACCTTTTGTGTACAGTATTTATTAATACAAGTGAGCAAATGAATATCAAACTGGAAAACCTTTTAGATCCAGTTACACCTAACTTCCAAAATAGCAACTTCTCAAACACAAAAACCAAGGTACCGGTACTCACATTCACTCTGAGCAGTCAAAACCAAACCAATTATGGCACGTCCACACCTAACAGCGTTTCAACTGCAGGAGCATGCAGTTTACATGCAAAGTCAATGGGGGACGCGCCTCCAGGCGCGTCTTGGCGTCGGGCACATGCTGGAAAGCGTTTTCCGTGCACGTGAACCCGCTTCAGCCTCCAAAGCACGCGTTGATTTAACTGAAGTTTTCGCGGTTCAAACGCCGTTCAACTCTCCCTGATTGGTTGATCAGGGAGAGTCGGGGGAGAAGAGAGGGGGAGAGTCCCTATGTGACGCGGAAACGAGGGGACGGGTATTGCGCAACTATGTGACGTATTGTTTGTGGGACACAGAAAAAACCCGCAAAGTCATGTACTATGGAAGAGAAACTCATTGTAGCTGTGTGTTCGCGACAAGTCCTTCACGACCAGTCAAGTCTGCTCTACAGAGACAGAAATAAAAAGCTCCTTGCCTGGCGGAGTGCAGTGAGGAACTCGGTATACCGGTAAGCTCCTCCCA
>JBBPBX010016606.1:16050-31595 GCA_038048925.1 Garcialebias charrua | reverse complement strand
GGGGGGAAGAAAGGCCCACAGATAACAGACCAGGAGCCACTGCCTACACACACACACAGGAAAATGGGAGAAAGAAAAAGGCTGCAACGCTCCACAAACACAAACAGGCTACACGTAAAAAAAGGACTAAAAATGTCAAAAAAAAAGTTAAACAAACACAGAACGGCGCGTCATATATAAAAATAAACGTTCTTGCCTCAATTTCTCTTCTCGCCTGGCCGGACACACTATGAACATCCAATGTAAGGTCTGGCGGTCAGCCTCACAAAGTATGGTCTCGGCATATATTGACCGCCCTCGCTTATAAATCACAGAAATCTTGGTTCTGCCAACTAGCGTTAGCGCAAAAACCGCCTAGTTATCGAAAAGCAGACACCTCATTCCAAATTTCAAGTCATCGGCTCAGGGTGAACTAGTTCCTGTTACTATACTCAAATTGTTTTAAAAACGACGTATCAACAAACACTTTTCCACACTCACATTCTTGTTGACCTGTGCGGTGTTTGGAAATCTCCGCCAACCATACCCTGACAGCACCATGGACAGAGGAAGCTGGCCAGAGACAAACCCACTGGACTTTCTGTCACATTTACCATGCCTCGTAGCTGCGCTCTGTTCGGAGGTCATCAGGAGCAGGTATGGGGAGAATGGGTTTTCGGCACCATAATGATAGGGATTTTAAACCCCTGTTACCTTAATAAAAACCACACAAGATAAACAAGAGAATAGTGTTAAAACAGACAAAACAACTTTGCAAAGGGGAAAGGCTTTTAACGTCTTTTGAAACTTAGCCAAAAGTACACTGCACGCGGTGCGCTTCCGCTCCGCTCCGGTCCGACCTCCGCAGCAAATACGCACCCATTATAATCAATGAGATAAAGTACACTGGCTCCGCACGGCGGCGGCGAGCTGCGGCGAGCGGACGGCAGTCCGTCAAAATTAGAAATTTTTCTATTTCTGCCGGACGCCGGAGCTGTGCCGGAGTCAACTTTTGAAGATTACGTCGCACCAACAGGAAAAGGAACGAGCACAACTT
Source organism: Garcialebias charrua (assembly GCA_038048925.1). NCBI lineage: Eukaryota > Metazoa > Chordata > Actinopteri > Cyprinodontiformes > Rivulidae > Garcialebias > Garcialebias charrua. Next base: position 30,559 of record JBBPBX010016606.1, on the reverse strand, counting down.
CCGTATTTACAAAATAAAATCACCACGGGCGGACTAATCCTAGCTCTATACGGATTTATTTGTACAAAAATGCTGTCAAACTATCATTTATGACTATTCTATGACTAAACTATTATATTTATGACTATGACTACGCCTAATAACGTAATACAATAAATAAATAAATAAATAAGTATTTTATTCTGAAATGTAAACATCACTTCCTGTTTCTCAAACCATATCCTGTCGCTTATTTACGAGAGAAGATCAAGGCAGCCTTTACTGTTGTTCTCCTTCCACCGAATGAATTGTTTTGTTCTGACTTCATTATTTATCACTTGATTTATCGCGCAATCTCGCAATTCCTGCGCATGCGTCTTGGAGCAGCGCATCCAGGCGGACCTGAGCGGAGCGGAGGTAGTGGACTTTGGACTCGCTCAGCTGCGACCTACGGGGCGGAGCGGACTCGGACCGCGTGTAGTGTATTTTTGGGGTTAGTTTGGTCTCAAATACATTGTCCAGCACAATTCCGAATTGTACTGGACATGACAAGCTATTTAAACAAGAAGGAGGTGGAGTTGACAAGTTCTGACGTCTTACAGATAAAACAAACAAGTCATGGTTCTGATCCAAAAAGAACATCCAATCCAAACATTGTCAAGGCTAAAAGACTGTCTTTTCTGTATCAAGGAGAAAAGCAAACAAACATTGTTTGTACTATCAAATATAAGTGTTTAAAGGGAACAGAGAATATTTGATATAAGTGAGCTAGGTTATAATTACTGGGTCAGAGTAATTAGTTTTAGATGATAAATATTGAACATCTCCATCAAATACCTCTTCTTGAACAGTTGTTATGAAGTGGTTGAATCTCTCGGTCATCATCATCATCAGGGCTTTAATCAGCTCCAGGGCTTGTTGGCAATATCAGTTTGAGCTTTTTCATAAAGTGCTGAACTTTTTGGCTGAAGTGTTGACATGATGGATGTCGTAGCGAGGCTCAATAACTTTAAAGCCGGCACATCAACAACATTCAGACGTAGATCCAGAGCTTTAAAAACTCCTACAGCTTGTGGTATTGCTCTGGACTGATCTGAGTTACCTGATGAAGGTTGTTTAAATGTTGCTGCTGTTAGCAGTGTTTGCAAAAAGCTGCTTTTCTTGCTTGTAGAAGATGTTCACGTTCAGATTATGTCATTTTAAGAGCGTTAACAATCAGACATGTTGTCTGCTGCAGATCCAATCTCCATGAAACAATGTTGACTTACAGCTTTGGATTTGTTCACGTCTTTTAACAAGAAAGCCATAATGTTCCCAAACAGGAGACCGCAACGAGATGCTAGGCTGCTAAATGCTACGCATACTGCAAGATAATAGCGCCGTGCTGAAACACGCCTAGGAATTTTTAGTTCTGTGGCGCATATTCTCCCGTTAATAAAATTTAATGAGTGAAAAAATAACTGAAACGGTACGTAGGTGGAGCGAACCGAACGTGCCGTACCAAAACGGTTCGGTACACCCATGTGTACCATTACAACCGTACCATCTTCTGTCTGCATATACATTAACAACAACATATTTACTACAAAAAAAAAATTTTAACGGCTGAAAAAAATTTCAAGTTATTCTGTTCTGAACAAAAGACCGCCTGTGATAAGTTATTTTTTAATATCACCCATTCGAATTTGACAAAGTTAATTAACAGCTGAATCACCCTTCCAGTGTCAACCTTTAGGAGTTTTACCCCAGTTATAAATGACAATTTATAAACTTTATTGTTGCTAAAAAATACTTGAACATTAAAAACCACGTGATTGGTAATAATACAGGCAAACCGCCTGTTATAGAGAAGGCAACATTTATATTTTATGATTATTTTTACGCCGTATGTCCTTCCTGACGCAACCACAGACTTCTGTGTAAAGCAGAGAGCTGCTATCTAGAGCTCCCAGAGGAACAGATGGTGGGGGTTAAGGGCCTTGCTCAAGGGCCAAGAGTGGAGCATATGAGGGTGGAATCAGGTGTGTTTAACCACTCCCACCCTGTTACATGCCCTAGGCATATAATTTATTTTAGTCAGAACATAAAAATTGTTTAAAGATTTTTTGAGGTTTTTGTTTAAAGATTCTGAGCAGAAGCATGAGCTGTTTAGAGGCTGTATGAGCCTAATTGATTGTAGCTGGTGCTCATTAGCTGTGGGTGGAGGTAGTTCTCTCTCTCCCTTTATTAGGTCCAAGCCACAGAGCAAAAGAGAGGTCCAAGTGAGAGTGGCAGCAAACAGGAGGTTCCAAGTGAGAGTGGCAGCAAGGAGAGATCCAGAAGAGGTCTGAGCTGATCCAGGAGAAGCAGACCTGATGCAGAACCAGCAGACCTGATGCAGAACCAGCAGACCTGATGAAGCAGCAGCAGCAGCAGCAGCAGCAAAAGCAGCAGTAGTGTGAAGAGGAGCCATGAAGCCAGTGGTTGAAGCCACATGAGGAGGCCGTTTGATGAGCCGTTTGGAGCCATTTGAGGTGGCCGTTTGATGAGCCGTTTGGAGCCATTTGAGGTGGTAGTTTGGAGCCTTTTGAGGAGGCCGTTTGATGAGCTGTGTAAAGAAGTCCGTATGAAGAAGCGGATGTCGTGAGACGAGCAGAAGTGCTGTCATTTGGAGCTGGAGTGAGACCTGCTGCTGCATGAGCCATTTGAAGAGGAAGCTGAAACCTTCCGTTGTGACCTGCTGCTGTGTTTTGGAGAGGAGGAGGCAGAATCCCTCTGAGGCTGAATCCCTCTGATGTGGAGACCTGCGGTCGTGAGGAGCTGGGTGCTGAAGACCAGGAGCCGTGAGTGACCTGCTGGACTTTGAGGTTTTTTTGTATTAAAAAAGCTGTTTTTTGAGAAGTCCATCTTTTTCTTTAATTACCTTTTTTTTAGGACACAGACTCCAGAGAGCCTAAAATAAACTTTGTGTTTTTTAACATCCTTTCTGTGTCTGGTGTCCTTGTGTGCTACGTGCCTTCGGGTCGTAACATCTAATGGGCCCTCGTCCGGGATTGGACTAATTGACTAATGAGCTATTTTTTTTTTCTCCCCTAATTTTTGATGAAAATATAATGGACGCCTCATCAAGGATTTGAACGAGAACGAGATTTCACAATCTATTTTTTTTTCTCCCCCTAATTTTTGGTAAATTATAATGGGAGCTCGTCTCATGTGCTATTTTTGGAGCTGTTTTTTTGCATTTTTGAGCTGACTTTGTGGTGCAAATTGTGTGTTCGCTGTCAGCTGGCTCTTTTTGAACGATCGGGGGTTGCTCGGACGTTAAAGTAGTCTAAGTGTAGGTCTTTCTGGTGGTGAGCTGTTTAACACAGTTTTTTTCTGAAACGATGGGGTTCGATGCTGAGATTCGTTTAAAGGAATTGGAGTTAGAAATACGTCGAATGGAATTGGGTGCCAGAAAAGCTAAGTCTGAAGCAGTCGTGAGGAAAGCAGAGTTGGAGCAACAAACTGCTCTGAGAGAGATGGAGATTAAGTTTAAGCAACGAAAATTAGAATTGCAAAATAAGGTTTATCAGAGCGAGTTAGAGCTTGGTGTTGAACATGTCCCGTTGTGTGAGGTGATGATTCGCCCACTGTGGAGTTCACTAACGTGGAGTCCTGGAGAAGCTGAGTTGGGACTTTGCTCTAGTTTTTTTGTTGCTGAGAACCCTGAACCTAAACTCGAGAACCCTAAACTCGAGAACCCTAAACTTGTGAATCCTGAACTTGTGAATCCTGAAATTGAGAAAAGTGAAACACTTGAGCAAACAAAAAAACTTGAGAATGACTTAACTGTGGATTTGGATTTGGTCACTCCAGAGGTGTCACCACTGTTGGACATGCAATGCAAAAATAATGATGTTGATGATGATGACATTGATCTGAGTGACTGTTTTTTGCTTTTTTCTGAATTAGAAGACGTCCCAGTGAGCATTGTAGCAGAGGAGCCGAGCCTGACTGTCCATCCTGCTCCTCTGTGTACCTTTTCATCCTGTTCACAGGAGGTTGTGAGTGTGCTACTGGATGTCGTGGAGCCTTTAGTTGAATCAGCAGCAGAGAGTGATAGTTTGCTGTCTGTAGGTGATGACTTGATGGAACAGTTTGAATTTGTAGACAGTGATTGTGTTAACTCTCAATGCTTTGTCTGCAGGGTACCTGATGACAGTGCTGGTACAGCTACAATGATGTTACTGTCAAGTGATGGAACTGATAACACAGAGGTGGACAATTTCCCTCTGGTTGTTGGAAAAACCCTGATCTTCAGACTGGCATTAATCTGAATGTTGGTGAAAGTGCTGCAAAACTGAGGCCTTGTGATGTACAACCTGACCGGCGACGCCTTTTTGGGTTTCAGGTATTCTGAAGGCAACTGTTGGTTGTGTGTGATGTGTGATGTTGTGGGTTTTTTTTGCTTGTTGTTAGTGTAGGTGTTAAGATTTTTTTGGTTTCATTTACATGGGTGATGAGTGTGGTATAACATGGCTTCATCATCCCATGTAAATTCTTATGTGGAGGGGTGTTACATGCCCTAGGCATATAATTTATTTTAGTCAGAACATAAAAATTGTTTAAAGGTTTTTTGAGGTTTTTGTTTAAAGATTCTGAGCAGAAGCATGAGCTGTTTAGAGGCTGTATGAGCCTAATTGATTGCAGCTGGTGCTCATTAGCTGTGGGTGGAGGTAGTTCTCTCTCTCCCTTTATTAGGTCCAAGCCACAGAGCAAAAGAGAGGTCCAAGTGAGAGTGGCAGCAAACAGGAGGTTCCAAGTGAGAGTGGCAGCAAGGAGAGATCCAGAAGAGGTCTGAGCTGATCCAGGAGAAGCAGACCTGATGCAGAACCAGCAGACCTGATGAAGCAGCAGCAGCAGCAGCAGCAGCAAAAGCAGCAGTAGTGTGAAGAGGAGCCATGAAGCCAGTGGTTGAAGCCACATGAGGAGGCCGTTTGATGAGCCGTTTGGAGCCATTTGAGGTGGCCGTTTGATGAGCCGTTTGGAGCCATTTGAGGTGGCAGTTTGGAGCTTTTTGAGGAGGCCGTTTGAGCTGTGTAAAGAAGTCCGTATGAAGAAGCGGATGTCGTGAGACGAGCAGAAGTGCTGTCATTTGGAGCTGGAGTGAGACCTGCTGCTGCATGAGCCATTTGAAGAGGAAGCTGAAACCTTCCGTTGTGACCTGCTGCTGTGTTTTGGAGAGGAGGAGGCAGAATCCCTCTGAGGCTGAATCCCTCTGATGTGGAGACCTGCGGTCGTGAGGAGCTGGGTGCTGAAGACCAGGAGCCGTGAGTGACCTGCTGGACTTTGAGGTTTTTTTGTATTAAAGAAGCTGTTTTTTTGAGAAGTCCATCTTTTTCTTTAATTACCTTTTTTTAGGACACAGACTCCAGAGAGCCTAAAATAAACTTTGTGTTTTTTAACATCCTTTCTGTGTCTGGTGTCCTTGTGTGCTACGTGCCTTCGGGTCGTAACACACCCACATGTTGATGTTGTCAGTACCGGAGTTGAACCGGCAATCTTCCTATCACAGGCCCACATTCTCTAACCTCTGCGCCACCACTCCTACAATAATGATTTAATACAGTGTAGGATTTAAATTTGCAGATATTTATGATGAACTACAAACACCTAAAACTGACCCCTTCACAGAGATAACATTTGGAGGGTTTTGAAAAATAAAATAAAAATCACATGTTAAACAGAGACACACCTTTGTCATAGTTTTGTTCAAATATGCCTATTGTAGTATTCTGATGCATGTTCTATAATCCAGGTAGGAAAAAAAAAGTTAAGTCTGGTACTCTGGACGTTTATACAATGTTTTGTTTTTTGAACCCGTCCAGAGGACCCTCTCCAGCTAATATACTGTAGTACAGGGGTCACCAACCTTTTTGAGACTGAGAGCTACTTCAGTGGGAAAAATTTGCACAGCTCACCTGTAAATAAAGTATTAAAGACCGTGTAAAGTGAATTTCAATATTTTCTTAAATAAACATTATAAATGTCATAATTGTAATGTTGTAAATGAGTAAAAAGTCTCAAAATTGTAGCTCAATTAATTTTGGAGTTATAGATGAAACTGTGTATAAAGATACGTCTGTTTCAGGATTTTTTAGGTGTGTTTTAAATGTGACCGCGTTTCGTCACGCGGTCTTCATTAGTATAGCCCCACCCCCTGCAGCTCCAGCCGTATAAATTGTTCTTCGCATGGGTGGAGCCGTTCACTCGCGAATCGCAGATATCATCAGATAGCAATAGCATGGATATTTTGTTCATTGTTAGCTAGCTAATCAATTATGCCTCGTTCCTGCATCTTCCCTGGATGTCGCAATGGTCAGGGCACCCGCTACCGACCGTCTCCCTCCAGGACTCTCACTCCTTTTACGCATGGAGGACTGCAGCCGCTCCATTGTGACATTGAGACGCAGGAGGGAGTCAGAACAAACCCAGCGCGTGCTGCTGTAGCGACCACTGCCACCTGCACCTCCGCGCCCGCCCCCCGCGCGCACGTGTGTGTGTGTGAGAGCGATCCGCGTGGAGCTGAAATCCTGCCACGCGCGCCGTGACTCCGCTGACACAGATCGGGTCGGAGCGGGTGCAGCGAGTCCACTGCTCATCTTCTAAAAATAGCGCTTATTAAACACATAACAGCGGAGTTATGAATTATACATGTAGTTGTGTCCTCAACTTTAAAAACAACCAGAGTTGTTAGTGCACTAAAAACAGCCTAACTCTTGGAAAAATGAGCTGGTGTTACAGCCAGAACTCAGATAAAAACAGAGCAGGTTTACTGCTGCACCGTCTGCCTCTCCACACACAGCTCATCTCAGGGGGCAGGACAGGGGCGCAGTACTGCGCTGAAACCACGTCCACGCGATGACACGCCCCCAGCGTTTCAGTCCAAGGCACAATCATGTTTCTTCATGATTTTTGAGACTTAATTTTATAAGGTAAACAATGTTTTTAATCAGTCAGATTTATATGGGTGATTAATAACATATGTATGCCGTGTGACAAACTCAAAACACAAATTTTATTTTACTTTACACGGTCTTTAATAATAATACAGTTACACACATGAATACATGACTGCCTGATCACATCTGATTAGTATTATTAAAGACTCCACACAATGATTATCAGTAAGGATTTAGCTTGGTAAATATGATAAATTATTATTGATAATGAGTGATTAGAACTCTCAATCGAGAACTTGAATCCTCAGTTTGAATCTTTTTGGGCTCTTCTGAACAACTGTAAACTGTAGCTGTGACTGGGAGTGTGGATGGTTGTTTGTCTCTTTGTCTGTCTCTCTGATGGACTGGAGACCTGTCCTGGGTGTCCCTTGCCTTCACACAAAAGCAGCTGAGATTGGTTCCAGTCCTAAACAAGGGGGCATAACAGATTACTAATTAACTGATATTCAAACATAAAACACTATTTCTTTTATGTTAAACTCAATCTATAACATTTGAAATTCATTGTGCTTTGTAAATATTCTATTATCTGTTTTGTAGGAATGAACACATTTGTAACATTCATTCAAAATATGCCTTTTACTATAAACAAATCTGTAGCATTTTTAAGAGCCTATTAAGAATAAAATCTTCCAATCAAGCCCTGTTTGCACTAACTGTTGTGTGTGTAACATTTCAGATTAACTCTTAACTCTTGCTGATACAAAATATCAGTAATGTAATGTAATAAACAAAGTGACATTTTTAAATGAATCACGTGACATTAGTATTGATCCTCAGATCTGCAGCATTTTATTAATTAAAAAAAAAATACTTTTATTTATAAAGCCCTTTAAAACAACCACAGCAGCAACAAAGTGCTGTACACATAAAATAATTTTAACCAATCAAAGCATTTTTTACTCTTTTAAATAAATTATTTTTCACATATTTCATCATTGCTTCTTTCATTTTTCATTCATTCAACCGTTATTTAGTCAGGTTAATCTCATTGAGCCTCGAGGACTCATTTACAAGAGGGACCTGCTACAAACTAAAGAGATCAAGATTTAAGATTCACGAGCTCCATACCTGAAAATGCCTCATGAAAAACATCTGCCTGCTCAAAGCTGCCTCTGACATTCTTCTGCCTGTTACGAGCCACCAGGGGGCTAGTTAGCATTGAAGCTAGTGTGTTAGCTGATGAAGTGTTGCTCCACGTTGTGTTTAGCTGTCGCACAGTCACTAATGAGATGCAGACACACTTGTTTTTCAACACTGTGAAAGACCTTTTCCTACCAGTCACTGTGCAAATATGTTTTCTTATGTTTTTCTGCCATTTTCACCTCTGAGAGGTGTAGCTGCCGTGCTGCAGCCCTGCTGCAGAAATGGGGATGGGTCTCATTCTGAACTTTGACCCCAGGCAAGAATGCTAAACGTTGGTTACGTACTGTAACCCCAGATTATATGAATGCAGGCGGAGCCCTTTAAGCCACGCCCTAGTGGGTTTACCCCTGCGCTTCGCGCCAGTCACTGAAGACTTCTAGTCCACGCCCACCTGCCGTGGGCCCTGCCTCGGTCTGCTATTTATTCTGTTGCTGACCGAGAATCGGCTCCCAATAAGGTAAAAAATTTTCACCAAAAAGAATCAAGAGGCCCAGGGGCTTAAAGGGCTCCGCCTGCATTCATATAATCTGGGGTTACAGTACGTAACCAACGTTATATTTCATGCAGGCTGTCGCCCTTTAAGCCATGCCCTAGTGGGTTAAAGGCGAAGCAGGATATGGTCCATGCCTCACTGGGTCTGACTGGAACCAAAACAACCTGGCAACCGCCACCCTTACTGAAGGGACTAGCAAGTGCGCAACCTGATACTGATGGTGAACACAACATCAGAAGAAAAAACAGAGTCAGCAGCAAGAGCCACACACTCGGCTGACTCCGCTGTACGGTATCGCCCATCAATAAACGACTATGTCATTTAATCAATAGTTTTATTGATAATGAAAGTTTTTACTCCGCTGCAACCCTGAGGACAGAATGTGTCAAAGAGGAGCTGGAGACATCTCGCAGATAAAAACGAATGAATGGAGTTACTGACGACCAGGAAGCTGCAGAGCAGATATCCTGTACCGACAGACCGTTGACCAAGGCAGTGGAAGTCGCCATTCCTCGAGTGGAATGAGCTTTAATGCCCTCGGGAGGCTGTAGACCAGCTGAGCTGTAAGCTTGGGAGATGGCCTCACACAACCAATGCGACAACCGCTGAGGGGGTCAAAGGTTGACCCTGAGAGCCTTCTCTGAAATGTACAAAGAGCTTATCAGATTTACGTATTGCATCAGTGCGTTCTACATAACATCTGAGAGCTCGGACCGGGCAAAGCAAGTGGAGCTGCTCCTCCTCTGGTTTAGAGTGAGGAGGAAGGCAAAACCCGTCCAGTGTGATGATCCTGGACTTGAATGAAGATGTTATGACCTTAGGCGTGAATGTTGGATTAGGCCTAAGTTCAGCAGAACTCCCATCGCCTTGTATTTTTAAGAAGGAAGGATAAACAGACAGTCCAGAAAGGTCACTTACTCTTTTAGCTGACGTAAGAGCCAACAACAGAGCCGTTTTAAATGACAGGAACTTTAGTGGAACCTCATTTAGAGGCTCAAAAGGATCCTTAGTTAGTGCGTTAAACACAGTAACCAAGTCCCATTGAGGAGCCAAGGACCGTGAAACTGGCCTAAGACGGCACACACCCCTCAAAAAACGTTTCATTAGGGGATGATTAAACACGGTTCTATCATGAAACCCCTCATGACATGATGAAATTGCCGCAGCATATGTTTTAATGGTGCTGAAAGCCAAATTTCTGTCTAGCAATAGTTGTAGGAAAGATAAAATTGGACCCAGGTGACATGAACATGGGTCCAGATGTCTCTCCACACACCAACGCTGAAAAGCTGCACATTTTTAAGCGTAAACAGCTATTGTAGACAGTGCACGTGAGCCCTGAATGGTACTAATGGCGTCTTTAGAGAAACCAAGGTTTTCTAAACGTTGTCGTTCAGCATCCAGGCCCACAGATGCTGACCTATCACCGGGGGGCTCGTTATTGCACCCCTTGCCTGCAGGAGAGCGTCGTCTCTCCAAGGAAGTTTCCAGGAGCGGCCTGACAGCTGCTGCAGGACCGGAAACCATGGAGCGTTCACGCGCTCTGGAGCAATCAGCATGACTGGCACTCCCTCCTCTCGTACTCTTTCCAGCAGTGTGGATAGCAGAGGAACAGGAGAAAAAGCATAACTCAATACCTTCGGCCATGGTTTGTGAGCAAACGCGTCCACCCCAATGGTGGGGTGTCGAGGATACTCAGGGAGAAGAACAGGAGGCACTGTGAATTATCTCGCGTCGCGAACAAGTCCACCTCGGCCCTCCTGAACCTGGACCAGATTTGAGAGACCAAGTCCGGGTGTAACGTCCAATCTCTGTCCAGAGGCCCCCCTCTCGACATGATGTCGGCACCCCTGTTAAGCACACCTGGGATGTAAACAGCCCTCAGTGATCTGAGGTGAACGTGAGCCCAGCAAAGCAGCTCCCTGGCTGTTTTCAACAGCTGGGCTGATCGAACCCCGCCCTCGCGGTTGATGTAAGCTGCGGCTGTTATGTTGTCCGTGTGCACGAGGACATCCTGATGATGGAGCATGTGTACAAAGTGTTTCAGAACTTTGTGAACCGTCAACAACTCCAAAATGTTTATGTGGAGAGACGTGCCGGGTGGCCACGTCCCGCCCACAGCCTGAGACTGACATGTTCCCCCACAACCGGAAAGAGAGGCATCAGTAAAGACCGCCCGTCGTGACATCACTTTGCCCAGGGAAACCCTCTCTGACAGGGTCCTGGGATTTCTCCAGAACTTCAGGTCTGTCTTCACAGACTAGGGAACCGTGAGCTGGCACCTTTTGTGGCGTGCAGGGTCTATTCTCTGACGAATAAACCACCTCTGCAACTTCCGCATGTTCAATAAACCGAGTTTTACCACCGTGTGGCCTGCGGCCATCATCCCTAACAGCCGCATAATTGTGATCGCCGACACCGTGTTGCGCGGCTTGACGCGGTGGAGGAGTGACGTCAGCGAATCTATTCTCTGGTTCGACAGAACCGCTTTCATTGTTATCGAGCATAAGTTGACTCCCAGAAAAAGTATCTGTTGAGCTGGTGAAACAGAACTTTTCTCCCAATTTATGGCGAAGCCTAAACTGGTCAGATGACTCACCAAAATCTCCGTCTGTGTAGCTGCCTCCATCTTGGATCGAGACAGAAGCAACAGATCGTCGATGTAATACATGATTCGGAAGCCCCTCGAACGTAGCGGTTGTAACGCTGCTTCGATGACCTTTGTAAAAGTCTGCGGCGCGTACCCGAAAGGTAGGCGATTGAACTTGTAACAGGTTCCCTGAAAGGCAAACCTGAGGAACTTCCTGTGTTTCGGGACGATCGGTATATGGAAGTAAACGTCTCTGAGATCGATTGAGACGAACCAGTCCCCTGACGTCACGTTCTCGAGGACGCGCTTCAACGTTCACATATGAAAGGGACGTTTCATAATGTAGTCGTTGAAAAAAGACAGATCTAAAATCGGTCTGAGACCTCCAGATTTCTTTGGAACGAGAAAATATTTTGAATAAAACCCGTTCATTTCCTCGTCGGGAGGGACCCCGGAAATGACGTGTTTCGCCAAAAGTTCCTGTAGTTCCAATCTTAGTGCCGCCCCCTGTGCAGGAGACGACAGCTTCGTCTCCAAAACTCTGTTGAATCTGGGTGGCGTCATCGCAAACTGTAGAGTGTAACCGTTGCGAACCAGACGCCGTAACCACTTGTTCAGAGAGCAAGTTTGCAGCCAAACCGCTCTGTGATCTGTCAAGGGGGCAGCCATCTTGTTCTGCTACCTGAGGAGACATAATTTGGCCTCTACCGTCGCCAAGTGGACAGAGTCCGCGTTGGCCCAAGGGAGGCCGGTCTGAAAAGGGACGTTTACTGCATGTCGCCTCACGGGGGCAGCACTGACACACGTTTGACTCATGTGTGCATGAGAAACGTCTTTTCTGAGACGGGTCAGTGATACTACCTGTGGCTTGAGTCGTTGTAGAAAAAGACCGAAATGTCCTGGCTGGAACTAAATTGTCCAGGCCAGGCTCATGACAGTTAACTGTGTTAACAAAAGCAGAAGTTTGTCTGACATGACTGTGTAATGCATCGTCCTGTGCCTGCAGACAGTCACGTACACTTGCCCCTGTCTTCGTACGGGAAGGCGGGGCTGGAGTGGTTACAGGGGGACTATCGAAACCACTTGACGCTCGGCTTTGTGTGGAAGAATGTGCTTTGTTTGTATCGCACAAACCTGGAGATGCGTTCACGGACCTTTGAAAAGAGGAAACCAGCGTGTCTGAATAAAAAACACTGTTTTCAAAGACAGATTCTTTATTTTCAGAAACCAAAACATTGCAGAACACATCCCCTGCACACCATTTTTTTCATGTCCCACTTTGCACCTTGGTGCTGGCTGGACCATGATGTCTGCTGGCAACCCCTGCCTCTGGAGCTCCAGGCTCCCCGCTGGAAATAGGAAGTCGGGTGTCCTCTGGATGGAGCTGGTGTGTGGGGCACAGTGAAGGTCTTTGACGGGGATGAAAGCCTCTTTTTGCTGCGGTACGCCTTACTCTGCTCCGTAGGGCGCACTGGACCGTGTGAAGCTCGAGGGTCTGCCCGCGGCGGAGCAGCGTGCTTCCTCACTTGCTCGAGCGCATCCGTCGATGAGCGCAGCTGGTCGAACACAGCCTGGTAGTGTTCGCCAAAAAGACCCTGCGTCGAGATCGGCCCCTCCAGAAGCTGCCGCTTGATCTCCTCTGTGATGGTGGAGCACAGCTTGAGCCACACCTGACGTTGGAGCAGCATAACCCACGCTGTGATTCGCGCAGAGCAGGTCGCCAGTGCCCCGCACAGGTTGGTGATGGCGTCCAGAGCCGCTCCTGCGTTCTCGTGTGTCGGCTCCCGCCCGACTCCGACAGCGAGGAGAGCTATGTTATTTGCCGCGGCACCAACCTGCGAAGCGCACTTGTGGATGCGGTCCTGCATCTTTGTAGAGAACTGATCTGCAGGTGCTGGTGGTGTCGCGGGTTTCCCCACAAGTTTGGTGGCTTTTAGGCCAAAAACTGCGGACAAACTTTGCTCCAGTGGTGGAACCGAGGGGAAGGTCTGGTCCGTCAGTCCCTGGATCTTCATCACCAGCACAAATGAGGAGACAGGCGCCTTCATTTTTAGCGGTTCACGTCCTTCAGCCTGCAGCAGAGAGAGGATGTCTGGGACGCACGGCCAGATCATCTGCGCCTGGTTCACAGGCTTCGCAGCGAATCGTCCCGCCAGGAGCGGTGTCGCAGACGTCTGAGTGAGGCATTCAGGGACCGTCATGCCGCACGTACCCGCTGCCCACCTGATGATGTCCGGCAGCGCGTTGGCCAGGTTGAAGAGAGGACCTGGCTTGATCGTGTCGGGGTCCACTAGTCCTGCGCCCTCAGGAGACGGTGCCCTGCTGCTGCACGACTCCACATCAAAGAGCTCGGGTCACTGGATCGTGGTCCGCTGACGGGCCAGCTGGCATCTGGGTGGACGTGGCGGCCATGCCGACCACGGCTGCTCCCTCGGTGGGGGGTATTGTCGGTTCCACGCACTTCAATAGAAGTGGGGAAACGCGACTGCTAGCTCCTTCCAGCTGGGGAATGAAGGGTGAGACCGGTCCCAAACCCCCGGCGGGGGAGAGACCGGCCTCGCTAGCTACCCCCGTGGACGCGTAGTCCGTCTCCTCCAAGAGCCACAGAGGGAGCGGAGCGACCACCATCAGCCGAGCCTCAGCTGCCGTCCGGGCAGTGAGGTCAAACCGGCGCTGCCTCTCGTCCTGAGGCAGGAGCTGGCAGGAGGGACACTCAGGTGTCTGGACCATCGCCTCCTGCGCATGCTCAAATCCGAGGCACATCTCGCAGCCAGGATAGCTTTCCGCTCGCGTGCTGAACTGTTGTCTTTATTTGCGGCTTTAATGCATGGAGTCAGCGGAGGAGAAAGCGATCACGTGACTTTTGGCGAAAAAACAAAAGAAAAGTCCGACTCCAGATCAGGAATGAAGGAGAATTTAATACATTTTGTGTCACAAAACATTCCTCCATGCGTCGCGACTCCGTCTCCACGACCACAGCGGCGCAAACAGCTGCAGGCTCCGGCGTGAAGAGGGTGAAGGCTGTCGGTGAGGACCTGTCAATCAAATCGTAGCGCCCACCGCGCGCGCAGGGCTTGCGGAGTTTCAAAAATTCAGAGGTGCACGGCACGCGCTAATCCCCTGCGCGGGGCCAACGCGCAGGGGCGGGGACTGTGAAATTGCGTCACTTTTGGAGCGCGCACCCTCGCGCGCTGCGCGTCGCGTCAAGTATAAATCTAGCTTTAGTGCTGGCAATTGAGGATGTGGGTTCCAGACCAGTTCATGTCAGGAAGACAACCTGGCATAAAACAATCAATACATCTTTAGTGAGTTTTACAG
>JBBPBX010016606.1:0-15970 GCA_038048925.1 Garcialebias charrua | reverse complement strand
ATATCTGAGTATAACCGTCTGTTTAGTAGCTGTTTTTTTTTTTTTCATGATTTAACGTCTGTCCTGCTGTGGTTAGCTTAGCATGTAGCTACTTTACATGCTAACTTCCAGACGGTAACACTCACAACAAATGTCTGGTTCTGGTCCTTGTTGAGCCTGGACTTTTTTTGGCTGTGTGTTGTTTTAGTTAAACTGTTATTTAGCTGGTTAGATATGATTAAGACAGTTTACACATCTTTTGTTCCAAGACAGACCGGGTCAACAATGACTAGGCCTCAAAACCTGACCCGTCATTAAACCAGAGTTATTAAAGCACATTTAAAATAACGATGTGAATTAAATAGGAGAAAAGTGCACATGAAGCTACATTTGTACTAAAATGTCAGTAAATAAAGCATTTACTTAACAAATCTGTCATTAAATAATATAACTATGTTATATTATTTATATTTATTTAATTATTTAATGACAGATCTGTTTAAGTAAATGATTTTTTTACTCACATTTTAGTACAAATACTGTACTGTACACACTGTCTATGACAATACAAGTTTTCTTTTTCTACTTTACAGAAGGGTGAAGGGACGAGATCCATCCAGAGATAAAATCTTACACCTGGGTCCAGTCTCAGATCCTAGACCTGGTTCCAGTCTTGGATTCCTGAGGAGTTAGCTGAAATCGGACGGTTCCACATGAAGAGGAATCTGTTCCAGTTTGCTGGTCTCATCATTGCTTGTTGAAGTGTTTTTGATCTGAGCCAATTCATTTTCATTAAGACAAAAACAACAAAAGTTCTCATATTGTACAGTATTCAGTTTCAACTGTTTTAAATTTATAATTATAGCTTTTATTCTGAACTTTGTCAGTTTCCTGGATGATGAAAACTTATAAGCAAAATGAATACTTTTAAGTTTTGCACATGTGAATAAAAACACTACACTGGCCGACCAAAGAACAAGACCTTTAGTTTTTATTTATGTGTATTAGAATGAGTGGTACGGGTTACATCACAATGAAACTACTTCACATTATTAGACATTGAACAGTGTATTTTAATTATCGAAATAAAAACAAAAAGAACAAATGTAAATGAACAGCAGATTTATTTATAGAAGATTTTATTTTAACTCATTTGTTGCTGTGTACGTGGCAGCCCCTCCCTGGGCTGCCACCTTTTCGTGGTGGAGGGGTTTGAGTGTCCCAATGATCCTAGGTAGGAGCTATGCTGTCAGGGGCTTCATGCCCCTAGTAGGGTCACCCAAGGCAGATAGGTCCTAGGTGAGGGACCAGACAAAGTGCAGCCCAAAGACCCCTTATGATGAGTGAAATAAATGGACTAAGTTTTCCCTCGCCCGGACGCGGGTCACCGGGGCCCCACTCTGGAGCCAGGCCCGGAGGTGGGGCACGTTGGCGAGCGCCTGGTGGCCGGGCTTTCACCCATGGAGCTCGGCCGGGCACAGCCCGAAGAGGAGACGTGGGTCCCCCTTCCCATGGGCTCACCACCTATGGGAGGGGCCAAAGGGGTCGGGTGCAATGTGGGATGGGTGGTGGCCGAGGGCGGGGACCCTGGCGGTCTGATCCTCGGCTACAGAAGCTGGCCATTGGGACATGGAATGTCACCTCTCTGGTGGGGAAGGAGCCTGAGCTAGTGTGTGAGGTTGAGAGGTTCCGGCTAGAAATAGTCGGACTCACCTCAACGCATGGCTCTGGCTCTGGAACCAGTTTCCTTGAGAGGGGTTGGACACTCTTCCACTCTGGAGTTGCCCCTGGTGAGAGGGGTTGGACACTCTTCTACTCTGGAGTTGCCCCTGGTGAGAGCGCCGAGCAGGAGTGGGCATACTTGTTGCCCCCCATCTTGGTGCCTGTACGTTGGGGTTCACCCCGGTGAACGAGAGGGTAGCCTCCCTTCGCCTACGTGTGGGGGGACGGGCTCTGACTGTTGTTTGTGCCTATGCGCCAAACGGCAGCGCAGATTACCCACCCTTTTTGGAGTCCTTGGAGGGGGTATTGGAGGGTGCGCCTCCTGGGGACTCCCTTGTTCTGCTGGGGGACTTCAACGCTCACGTGGGCAATGACAGTGAGACCTGGAGGGGTGTGGTTGGGAGGAACGGCCCCCCTGATCTGAACCCGAGTGGTGTTCTGTTGTTGGACTTCTGTGCTCGTCATGGATTGTCCATAACGAACACCATGTTCAGGCATAAGGGTGTCCATATGTGCTCTTGGCACCAGGACACCCTAGGTCGCAGTTCGATGATCGACTTTGTTGTCGTCTCATCTGATCTGCGGCCGCATGTCCTGGACACTCGGGTGAAGAGAGGGGCGGAGCTGTCAACTGACCACTACCTGGTGGTGAGTTGGCTCCGATGGTGGGGGAGGATGCCGGTCAGACCTGGCAGACCCAAACGTATTGTGAGGGTCTGCTGGGAACGTCTGGCAGAGTCTCCCGTAAGACGGAGCTTTAACTCCCACCTCCGGGAGAGCTTTGAACACGTTCCGAGGGAGGCGGGGGACATTGAGTCCGAGTGGGCCATGTTCCGCGCCTCTATTGTCGAGGCAGCTTATCAGAGTTGTGGCCGCAAGGTTGTTGGTGCCTGTCGTGGTGGCAACCCTCGAACCCGGTGGTGGACACCGGCGGTGAGGGATGCTGTCAGGCTGAAGAAGGAGTCCTATTGGGCCTTTTTGGCCTGTGGGACCCCGGAAGCAGCAGATAGGTACCGACAGTCCAAGCGGCATGCGGCTCGGGTGGTTGCTGAGGCAAAAACTCGGGCGTGGGAGGAGTTCGGAGAGGCCATGGAGAATGACTTCCGTACGGCTTCGAGGCGATTCTGGTCCACCATCCGACGTCTCAGGGGGGGAAAGCGGTACGCGACCAACACCATTTATGGTAGGGATGGCGTGCTGTTGACCTCAACTCGGGATGTTGTGAGTCGGTGGGCGGAGTACTTCGAAGACCTCCTCAATCCTACTGGCACGTCTTCCACTGAGGAAGCGGAGCCTGGGGACTTTGGGTCGGGCTCTCCAATCTCTGGTGCTGAGGTCACCGAGGTGGTTAAAAAGCTCCGCGGTGGCAGGGCTCCGGGGGTGGATGAGATTCGTCCTGAGTTCCTTAGGGCTCTGGATGTTGTGGGGTTGTGTTGGCTTACGCGACTCTGCAATATCGCGTGGACATCGGGGGCAGTTCCCTTGGATTGGCAGACTGGGGTGGTGGTTCCCCTATTCAAAAAGGGGGACCGTAGGGTGTGTTCCAACTATAGGGGGATCACACTCTTAAGCCTCCCTGGTAAGGTCTATTCAGGGGTTCTGGAGAGGAGGGTCCGTCGGATAGTCGAACCTCGGATTCAGGAGGAGCAGTGTGGTTTTCGTGCTGGTCGTGGAACACTGGACCAGCTCTACACCCTCAGCAGGGTCCTGGAGGGCGCGTGGGAGTTTGCCCAACCAGTTTACATGTGCTTTGTGGACTTGGAAAAGGCATTCGACCGCGTCCCTCGGGGGGTTCTGTGGGGGGTACTCCGGGAGTATGGGGTACCAGGCCCATTGATATGGGCTGTTAGGTCCCTGTACGACCGGTGTCAGAGCTTGGTCCGCATTGCCGGCAGTAAGTCAGGCTCGTTTCCAGTGAGAGTTGGACTCCGCCAAGGTTGCCCTTTGTCACCGATTCTGTTCATAACTTTTATGGACAGAATTTCTAGGCGCAGCCAAGGTGTTGAGAGGATCCGTTTTGGTGGCCTTAGAATCGCTTCTCTGTTTTTTGCAGATGATGTGGTCCTATTGGCTTCATCAGATCGTGATCTACAGCTTTCGCTGGAGCGGTTTGCAGCCGAGTGTGATGCGGCCGGGATGAGGATCAGTTCCTCCAAATCCGAGGCCATGGTCTTGAGCCGGAAAAGGGTAGCATGCCCTCTCCGGGTCGGGGAGGAGGTCCTGCCCCAAGTGGAGGAGTTTAAGTATCTCGGGGTCTTGTTCACGAATGAGGGAAAACTGGAGCGTGAGATCGATAGGCGGATAGGTGCAGCGTCCGCAGTGAAGCGGGCGCTGTACCGGTCTGTCGTGGTGAAGAGAGAGCTGAGTCGAAAGGCAAAGCTCTCAATTTACCGATCGATCTACGTTCCCACCCTCATCTATGGTCATGAGCTTTGGGTTGTGACCGAAAGAACGAGATCTCGGATACAAGCGGCTGAAATGAGTTTTCTCCGCAGGGTGTCTGGACTCTCCCTTAGAGATAGGGTGAGAAGCTCAGTCATCCGGGAGGGACTCGGAGTAGAGCCGCTGCTTCTCCACATCGAGAGGAGCCAGTTGAGGTGGCTCGGGCATCTGGTTAGGATGCCTCCTGGACGCCTCCCTGGTGAGGTGTTCCGGGCATGTCCCACCGGGAGGAGACCCAGGACACGCTGGAGGGACTATGTTTCTCGGCTGGCCTGGGAACGCCTTGGGATTCCCCCAGAGGAGCTGCTCCAAGTGGCTGGGGAGAGGGAAGTCTGGGCCTCCCTACTTAGGCTGCTACCCCCGCGACCCGACCCCGGATAAGCGGACGAAAATGGATGGATGGATGGATGGATGTTGCTGTGTACGACTGCACAAAACTTCTGGACCAAGTCGAGTTTCCATACATCTCCTGGGAGTCTGCTGGTGATTGAAGATTCTACGACCTGACAGAGTACCTTAACACAGAAATTTTTAGATATGGAGTAAATAATTTCTGTTTATCTTTTGTATATATACTCTACACCATGAATGTTTTTGTTGAAAAGCTTATGTAATAGTGTACGTATGAAATCAACTGAAAAATGACTTCTTTTTTTGTTTTATTCAACCACAATGTAACAGGTTATTCTTTAAATGGCAACACAATTTTCTCAAAACAACAATGTACATATTTCATATTATCTTGTCTTTGAAGATTGCAGAAAATATAGAACTACTTTATCATCAATCTTGTTAATTAAACAGCATGTGTTTCAACTTTGTACATGTTACTTGTGACATTTTCAACCAATTTTCGATTAAATGTATGCTTTCATTCACAGCACAGACTTGAACTCTGACTATATTAATGTCTGGCTGTGATCTAAATATTCTGATATCCAAATAAGTGATGTACCTTCCACAGTGTGTCCAGTCAGCCTGTCCGTGAGCAGTGAGATAAAGACGTTAACTGTGCCTCACCTGTCACTGCTCACGGACTGAGCAGTGACAGGTGAGGCACAGTTGACGTCTTATCTTCGCAGCTTTTTAAAACATCCTTGGAATGTATCCATCTCTGATGTGCTGCCATTTACTTCAGGTAAAGGAAACTTTTGTATAAGAAAAATTAAATCGCTAGCTAATGTTACACCACAACGGTAAACAACAGCGCGGGCTATGAATTATGGGTAGTGGCGCGAAATCGAAAATAAGGTGGATACATAAAACTATTTTGTTTTTAAAGTTTTATTAATTATTTTCATTTCAAATATATACATCATTGCAAACGTTATTTCTTAAAGGGGACCTCAGATGCATTTTTTAAAATTTTATGTTATTTCTTTGTGCTATCTAGACCCTATTCCTTCAATTTAATGCACAAAATAATTCTTAGATAATCAATTATACCCTTTTTAATTCTGCAATATTTAACTTTCGTTTTGAACGAACGGTTTCTGATAGAAGTTCTGAAGTCCACGCCCTTCAACAATCTGTTTACGCCCTCTGCACAGCCAGTATCTGTAATGTGTTGTTGTTTTAAAATTAGCTCTTTTTTTAATTATTCATTTGACTTACTGTTAGTGCTAGCTTAAGATAACTTACCGAAACCCGTCTGAGCGCGCCGCAATGTGCTGCTCCTTTTAGCATGAGACCTGCCGAATCCGATGCTAATGTTAGCTTGTTCCTCTTCCGGTTTTCGCCAGCTCCGCTCATTGCACGCGGAGACTTTGAGAGTTATCGCTGTTCCAGTCAAGACACACACACAACGTTCACTAAGTGTCTCCCGTAAATTAATCCGTAAGGAGAAGGTCCTCGCTGCTGCGAGGCTTCTGCCAGGCTGCAGCGAGGCTGTACAGTTGAAGCTCCGCTCCATCCGCCAGAAGAGGGTCCCGTTGACGCCGGGGTCTGCTCGTTTAATTTTTGCCGGCTGCGCGTTCGGAGCGATCGCAAATACACTAAAAATTGAACTAAAACATAAAAATAACAATTATACTTTATTTATAAAGCCATTTAAAAAACCACAGCTGCAACAAAGTGCTGTACACATGAAATTAATAACATATAAACAAAAGATGAGATGAAATCATGAAAAACAACAGTCATGAAGTGGGTTGAGCCTGACATGGGGTTGCTAGGTGAGGGGCTGGACTCAGGTTGGGGTGGGTTGTCCTTGCTCGCCTGTGACGTCAAAGGCGAGATTGACTTCCAGTTTATTTCAAAAACGAACCGTTTTTATCACAGTAAAATAAATCTACTTAGAGTAAATAAACCACTGGGTGCATTTTTTTGGCCTTTGGACTGTTTTTTTATGAAGTAAATACCCAAAGTTGAGTAAAAAAACATTAAAAAGTGAATTTTGAATGTGTGGTCCCCTTTAAATTAAAAAATATAATTAATTACGATTTAAAACATGCCCCACGGGCACCTCGTGGTCCCTGCGGGCGACCAGGTGCCCACAGGCACCGTGTTGGTGACCCCTGTTGTAGCATCACCTGCGGGGTCGCGCCTCGTCCTCGTCTCCCTCAGGTGGTGGAAGATTCAGTGAACATCCTCCTGTGGGTTCAGCTTCTCTGACAGATGTTTTTAAAAATCTGCCAGCTTCAATATGGTCTCCAGTTCTTTTTCAAACTCATTCTGACAAATATATCCTTTTATTTTGAGCCGCTCTTGAACTTCTATCACGACATGTGGACAGCTGTCAGTCAATCACTGAGGGACATGCCTCCCTTCTAGCAACACACATTCTGATTACCATACCATACCATTTTATTTATAAAGCACTTTAAACAGGAACAAGTCCACACCAAAGTGCTGGACAAACAAACACGCAACAGGCAACACAGACAATGAAGTACAGTACAACACGAAAAACATAAAAACATTGCAGATCATAAATCAAACGATCCAATACAAATCAGCTGGCATTGAAAGCGATGGAGTAGTAGTGAGTTTTTAACCGATTGATTGATCAGGTCATGACCAATGAGACCACGTGGGTCACTTTTTATTTGGATCAGCACCACAAACATGCATCTGAAATGATTGACAGAAAACCTGACAAGTTACAAAACAATGTATTTTCAGCTCATCATGTGACCTAAAAACAAGTGACCCCCTCCAAATGCTGTAGGCACATGGACTTCAGCCCAGGTCAGCCCAAACATTAAAGCAGCCCAGGAAACAGTGACTTTCAAAAGCACACAGAACCACTGCTGGATCTGAATCACAGTTTTGCCAAGACCAGAGGCCAGGCACCACACTTTCTTCTGACTGGTTAGTAGGCCTATCTAGTGTGGTTGGAAGTGTAAGCTGCATCTCTGTTAAATCCAGAGAAATGTCTGTTAAATCTCTTCTGCAGGTACACCAGTGATCCGGCACAGTGCCAGAGTCAAGTCAGATTTATTTGTATAGCACATTTAAAACAGGAACTGTTACAAAAGTGCTTAGCAGAGTGCCATCAGACCCTGCATGTCTGGTGAAAGCTTCTACTTCCTTAGCTTGGATTTTGACTCAGGTATTGTCCACCAGGGCTAGGTTAAAAACATTGATTTATTGATTTTAGACTGACTACATTTAAATTTAGCAATATCGATTTATAGGAACTGGACAGGCACCGCTTTCTGAACTACAACTGATGGAAAATATTTTGAGTCTCATATTTAATTAATCTACACCTGAATTACCTGCATCTGTGTTGGAAGAGACACACCTGGATCCAGTTGTCACTGTTTATTGAACAGGCAGGCGGACATTTCACGTGTCACGCTGCACAATATGTGCTAAATAAGAACAGTTTAACAATAATAAACAATATTTATGTTAGCGTGGGAGATATATAAAGTTATCTGAACTAAATTAATCTATCTGGACTCAAGTTACGTGATTTAAACGATGCATAACATGCTGTGTGTTTAAAGTTGAAAATGAAGNCGAATCCCGGTTCCCCACACCATGTTTCGTTGTGTCCCTGGGCAAGACACTTAACCCCGAGTTGCTCCCGGTAGGACTGGATGGCGCCTTGCATGGCAGTCTGCCGCTACCGGTGTATGAATGTGTGTATGGTATGAATGGGTGGATGGTTGGTATTGTATATAAATAAGCATTTACCATTTAATGTTCATGTGTTTAATACAAAAACAAAAAATCATATTTCTTGTGTGAATCTCTTCTTCATTCAGCAGTACACTGTAAAAAATAATTTACAGGTCACATCACAACTAGAGAGACAAACACCCCCATCATTCAGTGCATCATAGCATCCAGCTGAAAAACTGATTTGACACTTTCAGTCTGCAAGACTTCTCCCTCCTGGCTGGGGATGCCGAAAGTCCACAGCAAACTTCACTTTTTCTTCAAAATACTCCCCCTTCGAATTTCCTGTTCCTCACCATGTCTCCACAAAACAGATCACACTAGTGAAATGGCTCGCCTGTCTTTTTCCACTGTCGTTATCATTGTTGCAGAAATCATCTTCAGATCTCCCCCTCCCTCCACACAGCCCCAGCTGTCCACCATCAGCATCTCTTCACACAATTTTTCATCCGACCACGCTCATTTACTGATATTCAGTCCCACAATAAATTCATTACTTCAATGTCATTACACTTTGTATCCAAGGAGCCACAGTCCTCATCATTCTTGTAAAACTCCCCAGCCTGCACACACTCCCACCCTCTGTCCACAGTATTATACAAACAGGACTCCAAAAAAGTTGGGACACTAAACAAATTGTGAATAAAAACTGAAATGCAATGATGTGGAGATGGCAAATGTCAATATTTTATTCGTAATAGAATATAGATGACATATCAAAAGTTTAATCTGAGTAAATGTAACATTTTAAAAGAAAAATATGTTGATTCAAAATTTCACAGTGTCAACAAATCCCCCCAAAAATGGGACAAGTAGCAATAAGTGGCTAGAAAAAGGAAATTGAACATATGATGAACAGCTGGAAGACCAATTAACACTAATTAGGTCAATTGACAACATGATTGGTTATAAAAAGAGCTTCTCAGAGTGTCGGTGTCTCTCAGAAGCCAAGATGGTAAGAGGATCACCAATTCCAATCATTGTTGCGCAGAAAGATAGTGCAGCGATACAAGAATGGTGTTACCCAGCGTAAAATAGCAAAGACTTTTAAGTAGGCATGTAATGGTTATAATGGGTTTACCGAACCGTTCCGGTACACCACGTTCGGTTCGGTCCACCTGCGTACCGTTTCGGTTATTTTTTCACTCATTAAACGTTCTTAACAGGGGAATATATGCACCGCGGAACAAAATTTCCTGGGCGCGTTTCAGCACGGACCTATTTTCGCGTGGCACGCGCAGCATTTAGCCGTTAGCATCTCGTGCGGTCTCCTGTTTTTGAACGTTATAACTTTCTTTTTAAAAGACGAGCGCACGCGCAGCTTGTGTGGACTTTGTTTCATGAAGACTCGCAGCAACTGAGTGCGTGACGCAGCAGCAACACGTCACGTGAACGCACTGGAAACTGTCATCTGAACGTGAACAGCAGCTGCATTAAAACTCCTTCATCCGAACGTGAATGAAGAGCTGTATTAAAACTTCATCTGAACGTGAACAGCAGCTGTATTAAAACTCCTTCATCCGAACGTGAATGAAGAGCTGTATTAAAACTTCATCTGAACGTGAACAGCAGCTGTATTAAAACTACTTCATCCGAACGTGACCGAAGAGCTGCATTAAAACTCCTTCATCAGGTAATCACAGCGGTCCACAAGCTGTAGCCTATGAGTTTTTAAATTTCTGAATCTGTCTGAACGTTGTTATATGCGCAGGTTTTAAAGTTGCTGAGCGTCACTATGAGACATTCATCATGTCAACACTTCAAAAAGTTCAGCTCTTTATGAAAAAACTAACTGATGTTGTCAACAACAAGCCCTGGACCAGATTAAAGCCCTGCCATGATGATGAAGAGTGAGAGATTCAATTGTTCAAGAGGTATTGTTTTATTATTATCTAAATAATCTTTTTTTTTAAATCATAATCTTATTAACTTGTTTTTTTTAAATCTCTTTTGTTTTTTATTTCCAGTCTGTGACAGAGGTAAATCCACCTGCAGCTAAGTGATGACTGAACTGAACTCTGAACTGTTCCCACCTGTCCCACCAAGAAGAAGTTGTGAGTACAGTAATGAGGACAAATACAGCCACACTGCTGCTACTGAACAAAAACTTGATTAGTTAGATTGTAAACAGTCTGTTGCTGCTTATTGTTCTGGTTCTGACTGTTATTGCATTTATTAAGATTTTTATTATTGTTAGTATAGTTTATTTATTGTAGAGTGCTGTTTATTTAAAATCAGAGTCAGAGAGTCTTTATTGTCATTTGCACCGCATGTGGTACATGTGATGAAAACGAGATTATGTACACGGGGTCCCAGTTACATCCAACAACAAATGCAAGAGAAAAACAGTAATAACATCTAGAATTAACTAAGAAAAACATCAACTAGTAATACACTAAGCCCTAATATAGTGGAAAAACATCATTATAAACAGCAGCACGAACATGAGTCTGTATGAGCAGATGGTCACAGATGAACACAGCAACAAGAAAACAGATCAGCATCAGCATGATGTGATATTTTGCAGTGTTTATTTTTATTTTATTTTTATTTATTCATTCATGAGTCTAACAGCCTCAGGGTAGAAGCTGTTCCTCAGTCTAGTGGTTCTACATTTGATGCTCCTCAACCTCCGTCCTGAGGGGAGTGGGGCAAAGAGTGTGTGTGCTGGGTGAGTGAGGTCTTTCATGATGCAGGTGGCTCTTTTCCTGCATCTGGAGGTGTAAATGTCTGTGATGGTGGGGAGACTGACTCCGACAGACCTCTGTGCAGCCTTCACCACTCTCTGTAGAGCTTTCCTCTCTGCAACTGTGCAGCCTCCATGCCACACGTTGATGCTGGAGCACAGGATGCTCTCCACTGCACACCTGTAGAAGGAGGTGAGAACTGGGCTGCTCAGACCAGCTCGTCTCAGCCGTCTGAGGAAGTAGAGTCTCTGATGACCTTTCTTGATCAGGCTGGTGGTGTTGTTGGTCATCCAAATGGGTCACTTTTATTTATTACTACAATACAATACAAACATATTTTTGGCACATTTTCAAAATAAACATTTTGTAAGTCTTTATTTTGTAAAAAAAAAATAAAATAAAATTTGTACCGAAAAAAAACGAAAATAAACCGAACCGAGCTCTCCTTGTAGTTGAACCGAACCGAAATGTGATTTTAGCGTACCGTTACACCCCTACTTTTAAGTTATCATCATCAAGCTGATTTGTATTGGATCGTTCTATTTATGATCTGCAATGTTTTTATGTTTTTCGTGTTGTACTTCATTGTCTGTGTTGCCTGTTGCGTGTTTGTTTGTCCAGCACTTTGGTGTGGACTTGTTCCTGTTTAAAGTGCTTTATAAATAAAATGGTATGGTATGGTATGGTAACCGTCAAAAGATTCAGAGAATCTGGAACAATCGTTGTGCGTAAGGGTCAAGGCTGTAATACTCTACTGGATGCTCGTGATCTCAGGGCCCTTTAACGTCACTGCACCTCAAACAGGAATGCCACTGTCAAGGAAATAACAGAATGGGCTCAGGAATACTTCCAGAAAGCATTGTCAGTGAACACAATCCACCGTGCCATCCGCCGTTGCCAGCTGAAACTCTACAGTGCAAAGAGGAAGCCATTTCTAAGCAAGCTCCACAAGCTCAGACGTTTGCACTGGGCCAGGGGTCATTTAAAATGGAGTGTGGCAAAATGGAAGACTGTTCTGTGGTCAGATGAGTCACGATTTGAAGTTCTTTATGGAACACTGGGACGCCATGTCATCCGGACCAGAGAGGACAAGGATAGCCCAAGTTGTTATCAACGCTCCGTTCAGAAGCCTGCATCACTGATGGTATGGGGTTGCATGAGCGCTTGTGGCATGGGCAGCTTGCATGTCTGGAAAGGCACCATTAATGCAGAGAACTATGTTCAGGTTCTAGAACAACATATGCTCCCATCTAGACGTCATCTCTTTCAGGGAAGACCCTGGATTTTCAACAAGATAATGCCAGACCACATTCTGCAGTAGCGGTGCAGGAAAAAATAAATTTTTTAAAGAATCTAGATTCTTAGGCCTGGCGATTCAGAATTGATTCTAAAAGCCCCAAAATCATTTTTTTTTTAACATTAAAACCCAAAAGATAAAGAAAATAAAACCATATCTCATAGTATATGAAAGAATACATAAAATGAAAGGTGGCAGAAAGAAGAAGAAATCTGACCCGAACCAGTGACCTCCAGGACCCGATAAGGATAAAGCGAGTAAAGATGATGGATGATGGCTTTTGTTGAAAAGATTTACCAAACAAATGTTTTAAACAACATCCATCCATACACATTTGAAACATGGATGAATGCAATATGATTTTGAAGTCCATTTTATTTTGAGTTAAATATTTATGCAATACAGAAGGCTGAAATCTTTGTTTACGTTTGTATTTTGAATTATTTGTGATGGACTGGAGACATGTCCAGGGTGTCCCCTGCCTCTCGCACAAGCCCCTTTCATAAGTCAGATCCGTGCAATTCCCGCACAGACTAGTCCGGCTTTAATCCCCATCGGGTCATTCATAAAACAAAGTTGATTCCGGCCACGGCCCGCCCTCAATGGAGCATTCACAAAACGATTTGCAGCGCGGGTTGAAAAGAGGCGTGGTGAAAATCTGCAGCTCAAGAGGACGTGGTGCCTGTGCGTTTAAAGTGGGACCGCAGAGGTGTATGTAAACAAACATGGTGACGCTTGCGAAGTTGTGCTTATCCGAATGCTTTTTTTTTTTTTTGTGTGGGGTTTTTTTGCTCTCGCATCAATCCGCTCCAGAAGGGCCCATCCTTCACTGTGCCGGTAAGTCCCTTATTAATTTCCTCCTCTGCGCGCAGAGAAATGAGTACATGGGTCTCGGCATCACCCCAATTAGCCATTTCCGTGATGATCAATAAAAAAAGAAAAAGATTTGGCGAAGAATAGCGAGTGATGCGCAAGCAAAATACAAATGTCATGTTCTTGTTTACACATTTAAATAGAGCGCGACAATGTGCGCCGGAAGAGTACGTGGGAGAGTACGTCATTATTCAAATCAGTTTGAAGCCGCAGCAGCCCGACACCTTTCACAAGTCGACAGATCCGGGTTTAACACTACCTCTGCTCGCGGATCAAAGGCGCATCAGAGGCGTGTAAAATTAACCCGGCAATGCGCGTTCATGTTTTTTATGAATGCTCGTTGGAGGACTGAACACGCATCAGAGCCGGACTGAAGCGTCTTATGAAAGGGGCTACAGTGACTGCTGGATATAGGCACCAGTGACCTCCGGGACCAGATTAAAGCTGCTGCATTCTATTCATATACCCATCTGCTCACAGTTCAGGCTGCTGTATTTATACTGTATTATTTGACATTATTAATGTTTGCTACAAGCATACATTATTGGTTTAAATAAATGTTTTATTTGTTTACATTATTGTTTAATCTTTTCATGATTTCAATCGAAAATCGTTTCAGAATCGAAAATTTATTCTGAATCGAAAATCGATCCTGGGATGGAAATAGTTTTAGAATTGATTTTTAAGTGAATCGGTGAATCAGAAATCGGAATCGAAACGATTCTCCAGACACTGAGAGATTTGCACCCCTATTCTGTAGCAATCACAACATCATGGCTATGTAGGAGAAGGATCCGGGTACTGAAATGTCCAGCCTGCAGTCCAGATCTGTCACCTATAGACTTCCGGTTCCGGCGAACTAACGAGCGGCAGCACCTCTGGTCTCTCTGAGTATTTTTATCATCTAACTGACCCGTTTTTCGAATTGGACCAAAGCTGGTCCATCTTCCATCTGAATTCGGTGTTCAGTAACTCAGAGAGCCGGACGGGACCGTTCAAAAAAATTTCTGTCGGACCAGGTTCGGACGTTTTCACCTCACCGGTCATTCTGAGCTACTTGCCCGGCCAGGTGAGCCCCAAAGCCGGAGAGCCGCCCACGAAGACCCGGTGTTTCTTCTGCCACTCTCACTGGCCCGTTTGAACGTCCCACCTGCACCTGGACCTGCGGTTCTCCTGTGGTTCTCCTGGTTTCAACAAGATTGCAGGGAAGTTTTTGACTTGCTGATTTTTTCTGCTGTCCTTTGTTGACCTCGTGGCGTGGGGGAAGATAAGCGTACCTGGCTCGTGAGCTGGGGGGAGGTGTTTCTGACTGGACCAGAACCTAACCGAACTGGCTGTGGGGACACCGTCTTTAGTCCACATTAAAGTCTGTTTACCTCCGTGGAACCTGAGCCCATCTGCGCGCGGCCGTGGGGATGCTTGCAGCTGGAGCTGCGCTCTCTGCTTTGTGCTCATTCTGCTCACACGCGCGTTCATCTGAGGGACGCTCGGATGTTTTGAACTGCTGCTGAAATAATTTCTGGAGCTGAGAGGTCTTCAGCCCCTCTGGTAAGACTTGCTGTGTTTTTTTTTTCTGGAGGTGGTTTTTTTCTGGAGGTGGCTTTTTCATTCTGAAGAGGCTGAAGGCTGAAGAGGAGAGCAGCAATAATAACGAACATCTTACCTGCTGTAGATAACTTTTTAAAGAGCCTCATTTTTGAAGAAACCAATACCTCAACAACAACAAATATCTTATCTGCTGTAGATAACTCTTTAAAGAGCCTCATTTGTTGTTGTGAGCTCAACAACAAACATCTTACCTGCTGCAGATAACTTTAAAGAGCCTCATTTCGTTGTTGTGGGCTGTTTGTGGATCAGACGAGCGTAGAGTGAGGCGCGGAGGATCAGAATCGTCGCTGTTTGGTGCCTGTTTTTCACACCGTTGTGAACTGTTGAGAGCTGTTTGTGGATCAGATGAGCAGAAAGTGAAGCGCGGAGGATCAGGATCGTCGCTGTTTGGTGGTGCCTGGATCAGACGAGCAGAAAGTGAAGCATGGAGGATCAGGATCGTCGCTGTTTGGTGGTGCCTGTTTCACACTGTTGGGAGCTAATTGTGGATCAGACGGGCGGAGAGAAACGTGTGCCGCTGAGGATCAGGAGCTGCTGTCGCTGTTGTTTGGTGCTGTTCACGCTGTTGTTCCTTTGCTGTCCTGATACAGGCTACAATCATGCCTTTAATTTTAGGAGGCTTTTCTGGCACCACACTCTGCTGTTTGCTGCAAATTGCTTGTTTCTACCCGTTGATTCTGGATCCAGCTTGTGTTAACCAGGGCCACATCCATTCATATTCACAGGGGGGCTGGATCCCCTCTCACACAAACTATAGTTGGGCCTCCTCAACGGAATTGTTTGCCCACTTAATCTGTGACGCTTTATGGTCTGAGACTTTTCTGCATCATTCATATTACTGTCATTATTTTCAGTTCTCAGACTACCTGGAATCACTGAATCTTATCAACACATCTGGATCTGCCCATCACTGCAACTTTCATTGTTTTTGGGTTCTGAATGATCGTATCTTCATCAATGTTTCTCATGGTTCAATTATGGGTGCAAAATGTCACACTGTTAACTCCTGTAACTACACATCATTGACAAAGAAGTCAAGTAAATGTCTGATATTAATGTTGTTATTGATCTCAGGGATTCAGCCCAACCCAGGGCCCTCCATTAACTACAGTACTCCTAGTGAGTTTAAAAATAATTCAGGTCTCCATTTCCTGCATGTAAACGCTCGTAGCCTCATAAAAAAACTTGATGAATTGAAAATCCTAATCAGTTCTTCTGGGGCAGATGTGAT
>JBBPBX010016605.1:32498-47927 GCA_038048925.1 Garcialebias charrua | reverse complement strand
TACATATATATATATATATACATATATATAGGGTTGGGCATCGTTTGAATTTGAGCGATTCCGGTTCCGATTCCGATTCTTCGTTTCGATTCCGATTCTTTTCGATTCTCGATTCCGATTCTTTTTGTAGGCGGGGTTAAAAAAAGACATGTCAATTCAATTCAGTTCAGTTTATTTATACTGTATAGCTCCAAGTCACAACAGAAGTTGTCTCAGGGCACTGAACAGAAACAATCAAATATAAAAATAAGTTAACAGAAACTTTAATATAAAAATAATGTTAACACTATTTATCTGAGGAGACTGCTTTGAGTTTAACTCCATCATGTTATAAAAGAGCTACAGTAGTTAGCCAGAGTTATTTCAGGATGAAATAATTTGAACTTCTGTTATGTAATACTATGAACTTTTCCCTTTTTGTTAAATTTACTATGAATTTCTCACAGGGCTATTTTCAACCAGTATATAAATATAAAACTTATGAACTTCAATATGTTATGAGTTTTCTTTTTCCCAAGGGTACACTTTTACAAGAGAGCTTTATGTTTGAAAAACTCATGGAAACACATTTCCACATATCCAGTGTGTGATGCTGCAGCCATGTTACTGAGATCCCACTGATGGGCTAACCTGGTTCCACCACCAGCAGCAGGTCCTCAGACAGAACGGCTGGTGGAATGTCCTGGTCCATCTGCAGCCCTCTCTCCATTTGTTTCTTCATGGACATGGAGCTGTGACATTATGTTCTGTGCCTCTTCCTCAGCAAAAAGCTCCTCCAGTACAGACTTTCTGGACAGACTGCAGGGAGGAGGTTCCTAAACAAACAACAGGTTTATCAGTATTGTCAGTAAAAATTGATTATTAAATCATTTTTAAGATTGAGAATGTATACAATTATTAGCTCTGTTGTTATTGCCTAATTAACCTAAATGTTGGTGAATCCACATCTGAAAATGGATAGAACCTTTTCACAACATATGCGGTAACTGTTCTGTGACACTCTTCATTCAGTTACACTGACGTCTTTACCTTGGATACTGGTGAACACCGTGGAGCCTGGCTAACATTTTTTGCCATTTCAGGTCATTTGTCTAAGAAAACAATAATAATTAATAATTAATTCAATTTATAACGCACTTTTCATTACTGAAAATCTCAAAGTGCTACACATATATTGAATGCTACACACATTCATAAACCGGTGGCGGCAGACTACCATGCAAGGTGCTTTCCAGTCCTACCGGGAGCAACTCAGGGTTAAGTGTCTTGCCCAAGGACACAACGACACATGGTGCGGGTCCCGGGAGTCGAACCGCCAACTTTCCGATCGGGAGACGACTGCCATTACCACTACGCCACGGCCGCCCTAATACGACCTAACGTTAGCATCGTGTTTGTATTTGAGCTGACTTACCGCTTTAAGTGGAGTATAACTTGTTAGCTGCCTTAATGTTGGTATGAGACGTAGCTTATAGTTTTATTTACCTGATGGAGCTGGAGAAGGAGGCAGTGAAAAGTCCGGCGGAGAGTTTTGAAGACGGGCCACTCTGTTACTTCTGGTTGGACCCGAAGCGAAAATAATCCAGCGGAGCGCGTCAAAGACGGAACACTATTTTACTTCTCCACCCTCCTTTGCATGATATAAAATTATTGCAAGTGCTGCACTGACCTGACTGGTCAATTTATTAAAGTTAAGCAATGCTTTCGACTGCGGATGCATACTTCCGGTGGATTCTTCTTTGTTGGATTTCGGCAGCAAATTATTCTTTGGCGTTGGCGGCTACTTCCGGTCGGCGGACTAGCATCGAAAATAGGAATCGAAAATACATATTTCGAACGATTCCGGGAAAACCGGACAGTTAGTCCCGGTTCCGAACGATTCTCGATTCTTGATGCCCAACCCTACACACGTAAAACTATTCTAAAAAGCTTGTTCAATGGACTTTCAGTAAAATCCGAGAGTTTGTGGATCCTTCAGAGTGTAGAGGCTAAAGCAGTGGTGTAGTCTACATATTTGTAGTCGGTATACTGTGCTTGGAAACCAAAGTGCACTGGTTAGTACAATGTAATCATCAATTTATTTTGATTTTTAAGGATGATGAACATTTCCAAATTTCTCTAATGCTTATATTTGAATAAATGCACAACAGACTTTGTACAATAGTTGGCTTTGTATTCAAACATGTTATAGAATTTATAAAATGGTATCAAAGCAAAAAATGTTCAAATTATACAATAATTTACTGGATAAGCAAATGTAAAGAAGTGCTGATAAGATAAAGAAGAGCTTAATTGTCGTTTAATGTATCAATGACATGTACCGGTACCTAATGACATGTCATGTATCACTGAGCACTTTGTAAGTGGGTATACTGACGTTCATAAAGACCGTGTAAAGTGAATTTCAATATTTTCTTCAATAAACATTATAAATGTCATAATTGTAATCTTGTAAATGAGTAAAACGTCTCAAAATTGTAGCTCAATTAATTTTGGAGTTATAGATCAAACTTTGTTTAAAGATATGTCTGCTTCAGGATTTTTTAGGCGTGGTTTAAATGTGACCGTGTTTCGTCACGCGGTCTAAAGCCCCACCCCCTGCAGCTCCAGCCGTATAAATTAGTTCTTCGCATCGGTGGAGCCATTCACTCGCGAATCGCAGATAGCATCAGATAGCAATAGCATAGATATTTTGTTCATTGTTAGCTAGCTAATCAATTATGCCTCGTTCCTGCATCTTCCCTGGATGTCGCAATGGTCAGGGCACCCGCTTGGTGACTTTATTTAATTTATTTTATTTACTTGATCTCTGCTGCTGTCAGCCACGTGACACACAGAGTGGACCTCAAGTCCCCCGCGCGCAGCCACTGACACACAGAGTGGACCTCATGTCCCCCGCGCGCAGCCACTGACACACAGAGTGGACCTCATGTCCCCCGCGCGCAGCCACTGACACACAGAGTGGACCTCATGTCCCCCGCGCGCAGCCACTGACACACAGAGTGGACCTCATGTCCCCCGCGCGCAGCCACTGACACACAGAGTGGACCTCATGTCCCCCGCGCGCAGCCACTGACACACAGAGTGGACCTCATGTCCCCCGCGCGCAGCCACTGACACACAGAGTGGACCTCATGTCCCCCGCGCACAGCCACTGACAAACAGAGTGGACACACCGTCCCCAGAGCACAGCCACTGACACACAGAGTGGACCTCACGTCCCACGCGCACAGCTGCTGTTATGTATCTGTGTGATTTCACATTGTGTGCTCACATTCTAAGAAAATAAAAAGTTTGACGAATATTTTGCTGACAATTGCTTTTCACTGACCTCTTTGGTTTCCTATATTTTTATCTGGAGGTTCAAATGAGTAGGGCTGGAGAACTCCTATTAGGCTGCCAGCCTTTGCGAACATCTTCAAGGACACGGGGGCAGTACTGCGCTGAAACCACGCCCACGCGCTGACACGCCCCCAGCGTTTCAGACCAGGGCACAATTATGTTTTTTCTGCTTTTTTGAGACTTAATTTTATAAGGAAAACAATGTTTTTAATCAGTCAGATTTATATGGGTGATTAATAACACATATTTATGCCGTGTGACAAACTCAAAACACACATTTAATTTCACTTTACACAGTCTTTAAGCTTTTCTAGTGGGTATACTCCGTATACCTGCATACCACGTAGACTACACCACTGGGCTAAAGCCTAAAATGCTTTTGAATTCATGTAGTTGTTGAGTTGTCAGGCTTTACTCTATATAAAAACAAACAACTGTGCTACAATATAGTCCCAAAGGCTCCGGTGTACTGCTGTCACTCAACACAGTCAGTGACTGTATATCTGCACACAAACACCACTGAGTTCTCACAACCATCTCAAACAGAAACACAGTGAGCATACTGTGCTGTGTCGCTGGAAAGCCATTGTTTCTGTTTTCTTTAGGGGAAATACAGACATCAGGTTTGAGGTGCTAAAAATATAAATAAAATAAAAAAATAATAATTTCAAGCAGTTGTCAAAAGCAGACATATCTGATTCCCAAAGAGAGACGTGCATTTTTATATAAAGTACCATTGATGCAAATTATCACGTACGTTAGCACCAAGGTGACATCTTTCCACATAAGATTTGCTTTTACATCAGAGATGTTGTTAGATTTTATTCTCCAAGATTTAACATCACAGTTTCATATGCAGCACAGTTCAAATTTGTTGTGACAACAAAAATGAATCAGATAAGAAGAAACCATGGCAGGGATGTCAATAAGTTTAAAAGATGTGGGTGCATATCCTCTAGGCTGAAGGAAAATAAGATTTCGGAGGGCTTCACCCCTGTTAAAATAGAGCTAAAAACATCCTTAAAGCAACTGTTAAGCAGTAGAAAATACTGTACTGTATTCAGCAAATTCCCCCAGCCAAACTGCAGCCATCTATTTTCTTTCATGAATTGTGTTATTTTGCCAAAAGTCAGGGTCTGTTAATCAAATGGACATGCAGAACCTACATTGACAAAGTAAAATGGCAAACCTGGGAAATGCAAATCTAATACAAACTAAAACTTACTTCTCTTACTTCCCATTGATAAAGGTTAGATCACTGTCGTGGCCAGAAAGTCATGATGATGTACAATAATGTAACAGTAAAAAAAAAATCATGGTAAAACTATCTCAAACCATATATTGATTAAAGGGTAAGAGACCATACAGGAAGATATGAAGAGGTATACTTCTCTTTCAGCTTGTTGACTTTGGCACCAACACTGTTGAGCTGCTCCTCTAGTTTATTCTTCCTGCTCTCTGTTTTTCTGAGATTACTGTACAAACACATATATACAAATGAACTTTAACAATGTCCAATGTGATTATGTTTAATGTGAAAATTGCAATAGAGTATGCATACAAAGTATACTGTATGTGAGCAGGAGCTGATTACGCAGTAAAGTATAAACAATTACGGTACAGTTTTGAAAATGAATTGAGATAAATGAGTAAATGCTGACAATTTAATAGAAAATACAAATTAAATGCATCTACAGTGATGCTTGAAAGTTTGTGAAGCCTTTATAATTTTCTATATTTCTGTACAAATATGACCTAAGCTATCGTCAAATTTTCACGCAAGTCCTAAAAGTAGATAAAGAGAAACCAGTTAAACAAATGAGACAAAAATATTATACTTGGTCATTTATTTATCTAGGAAAATGATCCAACATTACATATTTGTGAGTGGTAAAAGTATGTGAACCTCTAGGATTATCAGTTAGTTTGAAGGTGAAATTAGTCAATCAATAGGATGATGATCAGGTGTGAGTGGGCACCCAGTTTTATTTAATGAACAAGGATTTATCAAAGTCTGATCTTCACAACATGTTTGTGGAAGTGTATCATGGCAGGAACAAAGGAGATTTCTGAGGAGCTCAGAAAAAAGTTGTTGATGCTCATCAGGCTGGAAAAGATTAGAAAACATCTGTGAAGAGTTTGGACTCCACCAATCCACAGTCAGACAGATTGTGGACAAATGGAGGAAATTCAAGACCATTGGTACCCTCCCCAAGAGTGGTGGACCAACAAAGATCACTCCAAGAGCAAGGTGTGTAATAGTTAGCGAGGTCACAAAGGACCCGAGGGTAACTTCTAACAACTGAAGGTCTCTCTCACATTGGCTAATGAGCCACCATCGGGAACGGGGGAGGGAGGGGAAGGGAAGTCTGAGGTTGTCATCATTGTATGTTCCCATACAATCGCAAAATTAGTTCTCTGCATTTAACCCATCACACCTGAGATACACTCAGGTTGAGCAGTGGGCAGCTATGGAAGTGCCCGGAGAGCAATTTGGAATTAGGTGTCTTGCTCAGAGACACCATGACATGTGGGAATTGCTGGGAGTTGAACCACGACTATCTGGTTCCCAGTCCGCTGCCCTACCTCTATCCCATCTTGGCCCCCCCACTGAAGGAGAACACTGAACTACAATGATGTGCATGGCAGGGTTGAAGGAAGAAGCCACTGCTCTCCAAAAAGAACATTGCTGCTTGTCTGCAGTTTGCTAAAGATCCCGTGGAAGAGCCAGAAGGCTGTTGGAAGAATGTTTTGTGGG
Organism: Garcialebias charrua; assembly: GCA_038048925.1. Taxonomy (NCBI): domain Eukaryota; kingdom Metazoa; phylum Chordata; class Actinopteri; order Cyprinodontiformes; family Rivulidae; genus Garcialebias; species Garcialebias charrua. The sequence continues at coordinate 41,827 of JBBPBX010016605.1, read as the reverse complement.
CACATGAGACCAAAACAAAACTTTGTGGTTTAAATGAAAAGTGTTGTGTTTGGCTCCTATAAGCACGCTGCAGATACTTGATGCTGTCTATCATGGTGCTCTAAGACTCATAACTGGCTGTGAGTACAGTACCCAAGACTGCACCCTGTATTCACTGGTTAACTGGACATCATTAACTTCACACAGACTCTCTCACTGGTACATTTTCATCTTTAAATCACTTCTTGGTCTGCTGCCCTCATACATCTCCTCCTACATGTCTCTGTGTGAGTGCAGCTACAACGTGCGCTCTCAGGACATGATTACATGCAGTGTGCCCTCAGTGGACTGAATTTGGCAAAAGGGTCTTCTACTCTACTCCTGTTCCAGTTTCCTCCCACAGTCCAAAAACATGCATGTTAGGCTGATTGGTAACTCTAAATTGTCCCTAGGTGTGAGTGAGAGTGAATGGTTGTTTGTCTATATGTGTCCCTGTGATGGACGTGCGACCTGTCCAAGGTGTACCCCTCCCCTCGCACAGTGATTGTTGGACATGGGCACCAGCGACCCCCGTGACCCAAAATGGAAGAAGTGGGTAAAGATAATGGATGGATGGATCTTGCAAAAAGATCTGAAGCTCTCGACCGTGACCTCTCTAAATGGCTTTAAGAATCTGCTGGACTTCTGGCAAGAACCAATGTAGATATGTTCTTGTTTTTAGTTTTCTACATTTGCCTTATAATCTAGCTGTTTTTGCTACTTTTTTGCCATCTCATTTTAATTTGTAGAAAAAATAAATCTGTATGTCTCTTTTATGATTGTCTAATGTTGATGTTAAATGTTAAAATTTATGATGGGGCGGCCGTGGCGTAGCGGTAATGGCAGTCGTCCCCCGATCGAAAGGTTGGAGGTTCGAATCCCGGTTCCCCACACCATGTGTCGTTGTGTCCCTGGGCAAGACACTTAACCCCGAGTTGCTCCCGGTAGGACTGGAAAGCGCCTTGCATGGCAGTCTGCTGCTACCAGTGTATAAATGTGTGTATGAATGGGTGGATGGTTGGTATTGTAAAGTGCTTTGGGGCCCCTCATAGGGGGCTGGAAAGCGCTATATAAATAAGCTCCATTTACCATTTACCATCTGCAATGTTTTTATGTCTTTCGTGTTGTACTTCATTGTGTGTGTTGCCTGTTGTTTGTTTGTTTGTTCAGCACTTTGGTTTGGACTTGTTCCTGTTTAAAGTGCTTTATAAATAAAATGGTATGGTATGGTATGGTAATGTTGTCGTTGTCCACTGCTGTGATCATTCTTTGTTGAAATCAAGTCTCTCTTGTAAATGAGTTCTCGAGGCTCCATGGGATTAACCTGTATACAAAGTAAATAAAGGTTGAATGAATGAATGAACGTTCCTGCATAAGAACCTTATACCATCTGTGAAACGTGGTGGTGGTAGTATCATGGTTTGGGACAGTTTTGCTGCATCTGGGACAGGATGACTTGCCATCATTGATGGAACAATGAATTTTGAATTATATCAGAGAATTCTAAAGGAAAATGTCCGAACATCTGTCCATGAACTGAATCTCAAGAGAAGGTGGGTCATGCAGCAACACAATGACCCTCAGCACACAAGTGGTTCTACCAAAGAATGGTCCAAAAAGAACAAAGTTCACGTTTTGGAATGGCCAAGTCAAAGTCCTGATCTTAATCCAATCCAGATGTTGTGGAAGGACCTGAAGCAGCTGTTAATGTGAGAAAACCACCAACATTCAGAGTTGAAGCTGTTCTGTAGAGGAATGGACTGAAGTTCCTGCAACCTGGTGAGCAGGACTGATCAACAGGTACTGGAAACGTTTAGATGCACTGGTAGTTATTGCTGCACCGGGGGGTGGGGGTGGGGGGGGGCTCATCACACCAGGTACTGAAAGAAAAGGTTCACATACTTTTGCCACTCGAACTTATGTAATATTGGCTCATTTTCCTCAATAAATAATTGATCAAGTATAATATTTGTCTAATTTGTTTAACTGGCTTCTCTTTATCTAATTGTAGGACTTGTGTGAAAATCTGATGATGGTTTTGATCATATTAATGCAGAAATACAGAAAATTATAAAGAGTTCACAAACTTTCAAGCACCACTGCAGTTGTCAGCCAAGTGTGTGTTGGGTAGAACATTATTTTAGCAGCTTTCTGATGGTGTGTTTAAAATATGGCTCTTACTCCAGTAGTCCAGCTTGCTCTCTTTCCAGAGGCTCAATTCTTTCAAGGACAAAGGAGTACTGGACGTTGGCTTTGACCCAGGCAGCCAGAGGAGCAGCTGCAGCACTCGCACGCTTTGCATTCTAACAATAAAAACAACATTATGAGTCAAAAGCTACTTAAACATAGCAATCACAGTAACATGCTTACATTCCAGCTAGAAAGAAAATCATATTATTTGTTATTCTGCTGCTGTCTGACCTTGGGGTCAAATGAGGCTTTGTTTCTGTTGAGCAGCTCTTCCACACTTTGGCGAATCTCAGGAGTGATGTTTCTGGCTTCAAATGTGACTATGTCCTCCCTCACACCACGTTTAGCCAAAAAGCTGCAGTGGAAGGCATTTAAACCAGAGATAATCAAGAGTGTGCTGGATTTTATACGGTTAGCAGGGAGTCAGCTGAAGCCTAAAAAAGGCTGGTTAGTCCTTCAACACATTCTTCTCCTCACCTCTTCATGCTGACCCAGGTGGTGTCGAAGATGCCCATCAGTCTCAGTACCCCCTCTAGGATGTCTCTGATGACATCAGGGGGCATCCGGAGGGAGCGGATCTCAGACAGAGCTTCAGGCTTGATGTTTCCAACGGCCCGCTTTGCCTCATCCACCAATGGCTAGAGGGAGGCGAGAGGCGAAGTGAAGGATAAATTCAGCTGGGATCTAAAGCAGCACATTGCACCTTTTTATTAGCCCCCACAAAACTTACCTGCACTTCTTTCAACTCGTCATCAATTTGGGCTTTTCGCTCTTCAATTTTGGACATCTCCTGAGCCATTTTTTCTTTTATTTTTTCCATTTCTGTCTTTTGGTCACTGGCATTCTGGATTAAAACAAATGTGTTTATAATGATGTTTGCACTGGATCAAAAACAGATCTAAGATTAAAACTACCGGTACATTTGACCAAAAGGACAGTTTCAAATCATGTTACAATAACCTGTTAAATAGGTAAGTAAATTTGTATTGAACAATAGAGCTATAATAATATAATAATACAGTTCAGGTCGTACTCTAAACAGACATGGATTCAGGATTAGAATTAGCCAGAAAGAGGCAGGTAATGTTAGAACACACACTTGCTTTCTCTGGCCATTCTGTACATCTATCCATATTATCACATCGCATCTCTGTCCAAAGCTAATCTTGTTACTGACATTCTCTACAACATTCAAACTCTTTCAAAGTTAAAAGGTGACTTTTGCAGTATAAAACCTAATTCTTATTTTCTCTACAAACCATCTGCTCTTCTCTACTTTACTGTTCCCTAATCTGACTGTTTCTATCCCTAAAAACTTTATAGTCACTGATCTTTCTAGTTTGTTTCAAGTTTTCATCTTGTCCCAGATATCCCTATTCTCCCTCTCCTGCTGTCTCCATCTCCACAGGCGGCGTAGCTGTTACAAACCAACCGGATGATTCTGGTTGTTAATTATCTCTTTGCAAACCGTCTCCTCTGACTGTACTTTTCTTTTCTTTCTTTTCCTCCTTATTCCATCTAACTCAAAACAAATTCCCCACAGAGTGGAAAAAAGACTAATGAACAGGGTTTATCTCACTTCATCAGTCTTCATATTACGTTTGTCCTCAAGACACAGTAAACAGAAGCAAACAAGGGAATCAGAAGATAGAAAATGGTGGCTGAGAAGTCACAAAATAAACAGTGCTCACACACCAAATAAAAAGTGTATTCACTGCAGGGGAAAATGCAGCAGGAAACGTCTGAAGAATGTTTTGAATATAATAACAGAGAACAGAAGAGGGAAGTTGGTGGAGGTATGAGACCCTGCAGAAGGACAGTCCTGCCTCCTGCTGACAATCACAAACATGCATGCACACACAAAAACACACACACCTGCATGGAGATGGTGATTTCCTGCAGGGCAGCATCTGCCTCCTGTTGTTTAGTTTTCAGCAGTGCACTCTGCTCAGCAGCCCGCCTCTTCAAATCATCAACCAAAGCTTTAGCTTCATTCAGCTTTGACACACCGGCCTGTAGACACAAGACAATGCAGTGTGGGACAAATTCAATATTTAACATAATGTTGTGTAATTTGCACAATATCACTATTTCGTTGTCAAAGTTTTTGCTTAGCGCAGAAAAGCTGACTACTAAAGGTAATTATAAAAATCAGAGGTGTAAATGATTTTCTAGTGAGATTATCGCCTGTTGACTTTTTTCATTCATTCAACCTTTATTTATACAGGCTAGCCTCGTTGAGCCACGGGGACTCATTTACAAGAGAGACCTGTCTCACTCAGGGTGAATTTAGAGTTACCAATCAGTCTAACATGCATGTTTTTGGACTGTGGGAGGAAACCGGAGCACCCAGAGAAAACCCACACATGCACGGACGGAGAGAACATGCAAACTCCACCCAGAAAAGCCCCCGGACCGGGATTTGAACCGGGGACCTGCTCGCAGAGAGGCAGCAGCTCTACCAGTTGTGCCACCGTGCTGCCCACTTTACTGCTCAGTTACATTTAGACTATGAGGTACTTGAGGTAGATTTAAGTAACGTACTTGGTACCACCTAAACAAGGGACATATTTAAGCTTAGCTGACTTTGTGAGGCCTAAAAATTTGTTACCAGCAAGTAAGTGTTAGCCTGGTTAAAACCAGACCCTTGTCCTTCACTTCACTTTGTACTAGGGTCTGGGATTTCTCCCATAGACAACGATTTCTCCGGTCGATTTTTGACCGGACCAATCAGAGAACAGAAGGCGGAGTTTTGAACGACGTCGACTGACGTCGTCAGTTAAAATGGCTGCCGCCACGAAGGAATTTTCATGAAAACAAGGTAAAAAACTATTATTTCTTTGCTGAGAAAAAATATATTTCTTAGCTGACGTTATATCAGAAGTGTTCCTGAGCTTAACAGTTCCTAAATCAATTCACGAAATGGTCAAATCTGCTGGATTTAAATTGTTTCGGTTTGACATTTTCCAAACAGCCTCGGGTGCGCTACGAAAATAAATGATAAAAAATCAAATTTTATCTCAAATGTTTCATCCAGGCCAACAGTCAGTAAATTAGAGCCATATAATTACACACTGGTAGCAGAAAAAATATCCACCGAGTGGTTTCTGAGCTATTTATCTGAATAGCCTGGACCTCGCCAGGCTAAACTAACAAAACTCCGCCTTCTGTTCTCTGATTGGTCCGGTCAAAAATCGACCGGAGAAATCGTTGTCTATGGGAGAAGTCCCAGACCCTAGTACAAAGCGAAGTGAAGGATAAGGGTCTGGTTTTAACCAGGCTAAGTAAGTGTATAAATGTGCACTAAATAGGAATTATAACCTTATAGTATACAGATATAAAAAGGGAAAACAAAAATTTAACAATAAAAAATTGCATGTCATAATGTCAATAATTGTGACGTAAAAGTACAAGCGAAAACTATTTTAAAATTGGCAGCTTAAAAAAACATACACAAAAATTGCAGCTTTATATTTCACAGCACACACAATGACATATAGTTAAAACAATACATTTTTCTTACTTGTTTGATTAAAAGTATTAGTAAGGATTAAGATCAGGAGATGGAAGTAGGAACATGTTTTGGTGAACCTGCAGTAGTGGTGACCTTTTACCTGTAGATGTTGCTGTCTTGTAGTAAGCTGGCTTTGCTTTCGGCTAAGTAATGCAGTGTAGACGTGCAGAAAGGCCAAGTACTGGCTCGGTGTCGCACCATGTTCCCTACATGACTCATGGACTGTTAGGAACAAACGGCCAAGGTCTCCAAGCTCAGACCCTGCTGGGACCCAAGAATGAAATGACTTTAAGGCATAAACCAATTCTAAAATATATAATCATTTTCATTACATAATGAACACAAGCAACTCAAAGTAAATAGGCTATAAGGCCTCTGAAGTACTTCATGATTACTACAGTACTTTTTCTAATTGCACAAATACAATCTTAAACCGTTATTAAAACATATTCTTTAATTAAACAATTTCAAGCTCTTTAATGATACTCACAACATAAAAGTAAACTTTCCATGAATAAATCATAGTTGTTTTTTTAATTTATTTATTTATTGTGAAAACCAAATCATGAGTGACTTACAGTATACAGTATTGTACCGTAAATAAAATGTGTCTTAAGCATTGGGGGAAAAAAAAAAACTATACATTCATTGATGAACTGGAAGTTACTGGTACATGGAAATGACAAAGACAAGCCAATGGTAAAAAGTTTCATATCCCAAATCATCCACAAATCTCTCTGGAATTTCACTTCTGCTCCTACCTGAACTTTTTCGATTAGTGGCCTTTTCTTTTTCACTCTCCTCTCCTTCCGTTTTTGTCAGCAGTAGCTCAGGAATCTGACAGTCACACATAGAAGTTTACACACAGAAAGTTGTGATTTACAGTACATAGAGAACAATGATGCAAATAATAAGAAAGCTGTCAAGAAAATAGACACTTCAGACAATGCAGCTTGGGTTTGTTGTTCTACACTGACCTTCTTCATGCTGTTGTCTGACCATCCTTCCATCCACTGGACAGAACACTTGCGGTAGAAAGCTGGGTTGCTTTCACAGTTGATAGTGAAGTTAGAATTTGAACAATCCATGATCAAAACAATGTGGAGGTTCTGTTGGATTCCTGACATAGAAATGGGAAGAAAAAAAAAGTAAAACTGCAGAAACCCTAACCGTAACAAACAAAAGTAAGAATTTTGTGGCAAACAGTTTTTGTGCTTTTGATACTCTCAAATTGTACCTGCCAGAAAACTGGAAAGTGAAAGTGAGCTGAGGGCTCTTTGGGTGGTTATCTGTGATAATAAAACTAGAGCTATTGATTGAATTTGTTTCAGTTTCAGAGACATGGCACCATACTGTATTTACAGCTCACGATAATGCACAGCAGGGGGCAGAAGAGCCAGATAAAATCAAAGAAAATAACAACTTGGGAAGGAAAGTTACATTTGTCTAATGGATTAACAGAAAAAGGAGTAAAAATACACATTTACTATATTGATAAACATTAAAAATATTACTATTTTGATAAACATTGAAAATATTACTATACTGATAAACATTGAAAATATTACTATACTGATAAACATTGAAAATGTTTAGGCCTGTGAATACAAAAAGTTAGCCGGTATGTAGACTATACACTACAGTATTGATGATAACTAAAAAATGACGTTCTCTGTGAAAATGCAGTGTAGACTGCTGAGTGCAGAATGGCTGATGAAATTTGCTGATGAAGCTGAAAAGGAAGCTCTTAAAGTTAAAACTAAGAGAACAGGTGCTACAAGGAGCAGAAAAAATGTTAAAAAGAACAGAAGGAAAGCTCAAAGCTAAAATAAGAACAACAGTATGTAAAAGCTAAAAGGAGCCAAGCAATAGCTATTAGTTTTTAGCTATTGCTTTACAGCAACAGGGTAGGCTAAAAGCTATGCTAAAAGTTAGTCATTTGCATAGGGGTAGCTTAACGTTCAATGTAGTAAAGCAATAGTTAAAAGCTGAATGACTGCTAGAAGCGAAAAGTAGTAAAAAAAAAAAAGAAGCTAAAAGTAGCAAAAGGGTATGGCTATAGGAAGGAAAAAAAATGCAAGCTAGAAGCAAAATGCAGCTAAAGGCTTAATAAAAGTTAACCGGAGCAGAAAAGAAGTACAAAGTAAAAAGCTGAAAGCAACAAAACAGTAACTAAAATTTAAAAGTGGCAAAAAGTCAGTTAAAAGCTAAGAGTAGCAAAAATGTACCGGTAACTAAAAGCAAAATGTAGTGAAATGTTAGCCAAAAGATAAAAGAAGCAAAACAGAAGCTAAAAGTTCTAAGCAGCAAAATGATAGATAAAAGTAGAAATTCTGAGTTTGCATTCAACAGTTAAACTGTACTTACTGTGCGAGAAGTAATCATAGAGTGGCCTTGTGAATCCATCCTGGGAAGCAGCATCTTTCAATGATGAGAGTAAAGGTTCTAGTTCCTCTGGGCTGTACAGACCCGGAACTTCACCTGGAACCAAAAAATATATATACTCCAAAGCTTCAAAACATTCTAGATAAGAGAATCCCAACAATCTGAGCGGCAATAATTTCACTTGGGGGTTTGTGTTATTCATATTGGCAAAATGTCCACAATAAATTAAGAAATGTTCTTGAGTGCAATAAAACCTTTAATCTATACTTTGCTTATTTCACCTTTAAGGGTGGTTTCAAGTTTTGGCCTTTAGTCAGTATATCAGATTTCTTCATTTTTTTTAAAATCCATCTCTATTTCATCTCCATTTTCTACCGCTTATCCATAGTCAGGTCGCAGAGGCAACAAGTCCATAAGAGAAACCCAGACATCCCGCTCCCCAACAACATTTTCCAGCTTCTCCTGGAGGATGCCGACACATTCCCAGGTCAGAGAAGTTGCACATTCCCTCCAGCAAGTTCTGTGTCTTTTCCAGGGCCTCCTATCAGGGGGATGTGCCCAGAAAACCTCTAAAGAGAGGTGTCCAGGAGGCATCTTATCAGATGCTTGAACCAACTCCACTAATTATTTTTGATGAGAAGGAGCAATGGTTCTTCCCACAGATGACAAAGCTCCTCAGCTTATCTCTAAGGCTGAGCCCGGCCACCCTGAAAAGGAAGATCAATTTGATCGCCCATATCCTTTTAGTCATGATCCAAAACTCATGGCCATAGGTGAGGGTTGGAATGTAGACAAACCAGTAAATAGAGAGCTTTGCCTTTCGACTCAGCTCTTCCTTCATCACAACTGACAGAAAGCAACACTGATGACTGAGGACAAGACCCCAATTTGTCGAGCCTGCTCCTACTATCAGTCATGATCACGCATGAGAAGAGTAACCTCATCTCGTACCTCAGTAACCTCTGACATAGTAGTGGACTTATCTTTCCTCAAGTCCTCAGACTCTGCCTTCTCAAAGGTTGGCATAGTGGGTAAATTAGGGAGAACCTCAAAGTGCTCCTTCCACCACTCAACAATATCCTGAGTTTAGGTCAGCAGTTTCCCACCAAAAGCAAGCACGCTTTATTTTATCAGTTTGCCAGAACCTCTTTGAGGCCAAATGAAAGTCATTCTCTATGGCCTCCCAAAATTCCTCCCATACCCAAATATTTGCATTTGTAAC
>JBBPBX010016605.1:10242-32436 GCA_038048925.1 Garcialebias charrua | reverse complement strand
TGTACCTGTCAGCTGCTTCAGGAGTCCTCCAGGACAACCAAACCCTGAAGGCCTCATTCTTCAGCTTGAGGGTCTTTATCACCACTGGCGTCCACTTGCAAGTCAATTGGTTGCCGTCGTGATAGGCACTAGTGACCTTCAGGCCACAGCTCCTGGAAGCTGCACCTACAATAGAGGCCCTAAATGTGGCCCATTTGGATTAGATGTCCTTAACATCCTATGGGATATGTTAAAAACTCTCCCAAAGCTGTGAGCTGAAGGACAGATGGACAGGGGGCTCCACCAGACATGGTCAGTTGACCGTCAGTTTGCATTTGGGTTTACCAGGTTTGTCTAGCAGCCTCCCCCATCACCAGAAATAACAACCATGCAGTGTTCAATTGACATATCTTCCCCTCTCTTCACCTGAATGTTCAAGACATAGGACCACAGGTCTGATGGCACAATTACAAATTTCGTTATTAGCCTTTGGCCTAAGGTGGCCTGGTACCAAGTACACTTAGGGACCACACTATGCTCAAACATGGTTGTTTGTTATGGACATCTCATGCCTAGCACAGTAGTCCAATAAGTAAACACCATCCGGGTTCAGATTATGGAGGACATTCATCCCAATGACCCTTTCCAGATAACCCCATCATTGCCCACATGGACAGTGAAGTCATCCAGTAGAACAATGAAATCCCCAGATGACAGCCCTTTCAGGACACCATCCAGAGACATCAGAAAGGCAGGGGAATCTGGACAGCTGTTTGGTGCATAAACCCAAACAATAACCTAATCCTAAACTCCAGCAGCCGAGGGAAATGCCAACAAACAAGGAATTCAGTGGAGGGCTTGTACGATTTCCCACACCTGCCTGACCCCTCACTCCCTGGGGAACTCCAGAGTAAAAGAGAGTCAAGCCTCTCTCCAAGAGATTGATTCCAGAGCCAAAGCTGTGTTTAGAGGGGAGTCCAACTATTTCTAGGTGGTATCACTCAACCTCAAACCCAAGCAGCTCCTTACCCGCCATGTCAATGAAGCCAGGAATCAGCATGGCTAGGGACTGTCCCTTGCCTGCCACCTGGCATCACCTAGTAAAATAAAAATTATTATTACTTTTTTTTTAACTTTGCTTAGCTACAATCAGTTTTGAAGGAAAGGAATAGTTCAGCATTTTTGGAATTACACGATTAACTTTGTTATTTGCATAAAATGACATGTAAATCTCAAATCTGTTTGTGTTTTTATGTAAATGATTCCAAATTTTTGAAGTTCAGTAATAAAGTCCACAAAGTCAGTTTTGCTGTTATAAAAGTAGTGATACACCAACAACCCCAAGCAGCACACACCTGATGACAGCAAGCTGTTCACCATCTCTAAGAAAGCTGGGTGGACAAACTGATAATCCTCCAAAAGTAAAACCACCTGCTGGCCTTCCAGACCTGCCAGCTGCATCACCTGAGCAAAAAACAAACATACATACAGTAAATATACATCTGATGCATGCACAACAATATTTGATATTTACACATGTAAAATAATTTTTCTTCAGCAATGATAATATGTTATTCTAAGAACAGGTAGTGAACATAAATATATAAACGCATCAAAATGGTTGTACAGGAATAAAAAACTTGTAGAAATTATCGGGTTATCTTTAATATTCTGCAGATGGTTTTATTGCTACAGGGATTAATGTCAACCAATTAGGCTAACAGTCCTTCTCACCGTCTTTAGATCGTTGCTGAAATGCTTAAGAGTATAACCACGGGAGATTTTGGGTGTGAAAAGTGTGTATCCATGCATGTGTGACACCAGGCATGTGGCTGTGTGTCGGCCCACTCCACTCCGCCCTGCCAAAAGCAGGGAGCCACCGGGTCGGCTCAGTACTCGATCCACCCTGGCCACAAAGTCACACACTTCCCAGAACATGAGAAGGTCCAACTCTTTGTTGTCACGACTGTACAGAACTACACCCTACAAGATGAAAAAAGGGATGATACAATAATATTAAAATAGGAACAAAATGAGTCAAATAGAAGGAGAAAAGTGGTAACTGATAAGAGCAATCTCAAGTCACTTATTTTGAAGTAAAGTTTTGTGGTATTATGAGCAATTATTATCTTGCTTGTTAAATATAGCTTTTTTCAATAACTCCAATTAGGAGAATTTCAGTTAAACTCTGGGAGGACTGTCAAGCCAATGACTAATCTGAGCTGGGCCAAGTAAAAAGAGTATTGCTGTTGTGCAAAAATACTTTAAAACAAAAATAGCGGTTTATCCAAACATTGTTATAAGCATTGATATCTATGTTAACTTTGCATTGCTAGGTTCATTTGCATTGATAGGTTAATTAATTTGAAACATTTTATACCTGCCAGAAGTACAATTCAATTCAGTTCAGTTTTATTTACCGTACTGTATAGTGCCAAGTCACAACAGAAGTCATATCAGGGCACTGTACAGAAACATTCATATATATAAAAAGTAAGTAAATAACATTAATTATTTGTGTGTGCTAGCCTAACCAACCACTAGGGAGCACAAGCCAGTGCATCTCTTGGGCCGGTCCCAAGCCCAAGAAATGGTGAGGGTTGTGTCAGGAAGGGCATTCGATGCAAAACACTTTTATCAAAACTAGTATGTGAGTTCATCTAAGCAACACCATAACGGAATGGTAGAGGCCCAGGTTAACGATGACAGGTGGTGTTGATAAACAAGTTACAGGCAGAAATTGTGCTACTATTAGTCAAAGACTATGAGGTGGGAAACGTCAGGAGACAGAGGGAGAAGAGGAAAGTGAAGAATGAGGGATTGAGAGTGGCAACTCTAAATTTAGGGACAATGACAGGCAAAGGTAGAGAGCTGGCTGACATGATGCAGAGAAGGAAGGTAGATGTTTTATGTGTTCAAGAGACCAAGTGGAAGGGCAGCAAGGCCCGCAGCATTGGAGCAGAGTTTATACTGTTTTACCATGATGTGGATAGAACGGAAAATGGAATAGGGGTGGACCTGAATGAGGAGTTAGTAAAGATTGTAGTAAAGGTGAAGAGAGTGTCAGATTGGGTGATGTGGCTGAAGTTAGAAGTAGATGGTCTGATGCTAATTGCTAGTAGTCATGCTCCACAGGTTGGATGTGACATAGAGGAGAAAGACAGATTTTGGAAGGATCTAGATGAAGTGATAGAAGCCCTTTTCATAAAACAGCTCAATCCGGCTCTGATGCATGTTCAAGCCGCCAACGAGCATTAAGAAAAAACACGAACGCGCATTGCCAAGTTAATTTTACTCGCCTCTGATCCGCGGCTGATCTGCGAGCAGAGGTAGTATCAGATCCGGACCCGAGCCGGGCAGACCCACTTGTGAACAGAAACCCGCGGATCCGCGCTCAGAATACAGATGACATCAGTATGCGACCGCAGGATTAATCAACAGGCAGATTTATTACTGAGGAAATAGCTCTTTTTTTCCCCTCTCTCTGTCTCTCTCTCTCTCGCAGCTGAGACACACACACACACACACACACACACACAGCAGAGACACACGTGTGTGTGTGTGTGGTGTGTGTGTGTGTGTGTGTGTGTGCGCGCGCTCATCGAGGGACACAGCTCCGCTGTGTGTGTGTGTGTGTGTGTGTGTCCGCTGCAAGTGACATCCGCTCCCTCCAGCGCGCGCGCACAGGGGGAGGGAGGGAGACGTCAGGGAGACGTCAGGGAGTTGTACATTTATTACTGAGGAAATATTAAAAATGACACAACACGACTACTTGTAAAAGTTAGTTTCGCTTTTTTTTTTCCCTCTCTCTGAGCAGCGTAGGTGGTGCTGCTGTTTCTGTGCGTGCGCGCTGACGTGCAGCCAGCTGCAGGCTACATTTATTACTGAGGAAATATTAAAAATGACACGACAACTTGTACACGTCTGACGTCTGTCCCACAATAAATACGTTGCGGTCCAGTTCAACTCAGCTCCACACCTCTTTTGGAGCCGCGCTCCAGCTTCAATTCTGAACAAGTTTTTGTGAGCGGGACCTACCCGCATTCACCTGTTGTCTTATGAATGACCCGAGGAGGGTTAAAGCTGGACTGGTCTGTGCGGGAATAGCGCGGGTTTGACTTGTGAAAGGGGCAGAGAGTATTCCCAAGGAGGAGAGGGTGATGATCAGAGCAGACCTGAATGGACATGCTGGTGAAGGAAACAGGGGGTGAGGAAGTGGTGGGTAGGTTTGATGTCAAGGAAATAAACCATAAATGACAGACGGTGGTGGATTTTGTCAAGAGAATACAAATTGCTGTAGTCAATGATTATTTCCAAAATAGGGAGGGACACAGAGACACCTATAAGGGTGGAGGAAGGAGTACGCAGGTAGACTACATTCTGTGTAGAAGAGGAAAGATTAGGGAGATTGGGGACTGTAAGGTTGTGACAGGGGAAAGTGTGGCCAGACAGCATTAGATGGTTATGTGTAGAATGGCCATTGTGAAGAAGAGAAAAAGAGTAAAATCGGAGAAGAAGACCAAATGGTAGAAGCTGAGGAAGAAATAATGTTTTGAGATATTCAGAAAGGAGCTGTTAAAGACTCTGGGTAGTAAGAAAGAGCTTCCAGATGACTGGGTTACTACAGCAACAATAATTAGAGAGACATGTAAGGCACATGGTGCATCACAAGACAGAGAAAAGATGATAAGGAAACATGGTGGTGGAATAGTGAAGTGCAGGAAGCTATTCAGAGAAAGAGTTTTGCCAATTAAGAAATCTGAAAGTGAAAGGAAAGGAAAATAAGGACATGCAACCAAGAGCAAAAAGGGAGGTAGCTAAGGCAAAGCAGAAGGTGCATGATGAGTTGTATGGGAGGCTGGACGCTAAAGAGGGCGAGAAGGCCTTGGACTGATTGGCAAGACAGAGGGATCAGGCTGGGAATTAGGTGAAACCGGTTTGTAATGTTCTAACACAGAACAGTAATCTCCTTCACATTCCGAGAACCAAATTACGGACCATGGGAGACCGGGCTTTCGGTGTGGCTGCCCCCCGCCTATGGAACTCTCTTCCTGACTGCCTGAGAGCCCCACAGTCACTGGTTGACTTTAAGAGCGGCTTGAAGACCTTTCTTTTCAACCGAGCATACTCTGCCTCCTCATGATTCTACCTTTGATCTTAGTTGATACTGTTATTGATTTTACTTGTTTTATTACTTGTTTTATTGATGTTTAAATTCTGTTGCACTTTGTAGCACTTTGAGATTTTCATTAATGAAAAGTGCATTATAAATTAAATTCATTATTATTATTATTATAACAAGTGAGGAGACTGTGACAGGAAGGTGGAAGGAGTATTTTGAGGTACTAATGTATGAAGAGAATGAAAGGGAAAGAAGAGGTCATAGAAACTGTGAACCAGAAAGTGGGAAAGATTATTGAGGGTGACATTTGGAATGTTCTAAAGAGGATGAAGAAGGGGAAGGCAGTAGGACCTGATCACATACAAGTGGAGGTTTAGAAATGTCTTGGAGAGATGGCAGTGAGGTTTTTGACTCAAATATTCAATGGCATATTTCAAGGTGAGACAATGCCTGAGGAAGGGAGAAGATGTGTGCTGTTGCCCTTTTTGAAAGAAAAAAAGTGATGTACAGAGTTTTAGAAACTACAGGGGAATTAAGTTGATGAGCCACACGAAGATCTGGGAGAGAGTTGTGAAAGCTAGACTTAGATAAGAGGTGACTTATTTGTGAGCAGCAGTATGGTTTCATGTCGAGAAAGAGCACCACAGATGCCACATTTGCTTTGAGGATGCTGATGGAGAAGTACAGAGAGGGTCAGAAAGAACTTCATTGTGCCTTTGTGGATTTAGAAAAAAAATATGACAGGATGTCGAGGAAGGAGGTGTGGTATTGCATAAGGAAATCTGGAGTGGCAGAGAAGTATGTTAATAGTACAAGACAGAGGAGGTTAGGCAGGAATCCCCATGGACTATGATGTTTGCAGATGACATTGTAATCTGTGGTGAAAACAGGGAACGGGTGGAAGAGAACTTGGAGAGGTGGAGGTATGCACTTGAAAAAAGAGGAATGATAGTCAGCCATAGTGAGACAGAGTACATGTGTGTGAATGAGAGGGAGGCCAGTGGAACAGTGAGGCTACAAGGAGCAGAGGTCACAAAGGTGCATGACCAAGTACTTGGGGTAAACTGTCTAGGAAATGGGGAATGTGGAAAAGAGGTGAAAAAGAGAGTCCAGGCAGGATGGAGTGGATGGAGAAAAGTTTCAGGAGTGATTTGCGACAAAACAGTGGCAGCAAAGGTCAAAGGTTACAAGACCGTGGTGAGACCAGCTATATCGTATGGTCTGGAGATAGAGGTGTTGACAAAAAGACAGGAGAAAGAACTGGAAGTGGCTGAAATTAATATGTTGAGGTTCTCCTTGGGAGTGACAAGGATGGATAAGTTTAGGAATGAGATCATCAGAGGTACAGCACATGTTGAACAACTGGGAGATAAAGTTAGGGAGGCCAGACTGAGATGGTTTGGACATGTCCAGAGGAGGGACAGTGGGTATATTGGTAGAAGAATGTTAGAAATGCAGCTGCTAGGAACAAGACAAAGAGGAAGGTCAAAGAGGAGATATATGGATGCAGTTAGAGAGGACATGAAGGTAGTTGGAGTGAGGACAGAGGATGCAGAGGACAGAGTGAGATGGAGGAGGATGACTCACTGTGGAGACGCCTGAAGAGGGAAAAGCCGAAAGAACAAGTATCCTACACAACGTTCTTACGAGTAGATGCTGCAGAAGCTAATTAAGCTTGAAAATAGTATTAGAATTGTATGTAAATAAATATATAATTTGAAATAAAGGCAATGTAAAAGTTTTTACAATGGTGTTCACATGATCCACAATGACATTATTCAGACGGGAGACATTATTTTTAAAGAGAGCAGCAATCCACAATAATTTTGAGGCAACTCAGATTAGTGGTTAGCTTGTCAAGCTTTTAAAACTTAAATTGTTTCTCCAAATAGAGGTTGTTCAAAGAGATATCTATAAGATATTATTGTACATAATTTTCCACGAAACACTGCTTCAAAATATCTGAACCATTGCTTTAAAGACAACAATGATAATAATGATAAATAAAATAAAAAATATTGGCAAAAAAAACTAAATCAAAAGCTTTCATAATGCAATTAATTATCTTTCACTGTTTTAATATCATAATATGACATAAGACCCCCCCCCCAACCCAAAAATAAATAAATAAACAAATAACACCAGACTTTCCTATTAGCATGCAGTTGTATATCTTAATTGGTAATTCCAAAGAACCAAGGAAGTTACCCTTCCTTACAGCATACCTTCTGTACAACTTGTTTTAAATCAGCAGAATCCAGGCGACCCAGTTGTTTACCATGTGGTGGCAGAAGCTGGCCTGGAGCCATTGCAGTACCTTCAGAGGCTCCCCATGACACATAGAAACCATCTTCACACATAAAAAAAAAAAGTTTTTATATGCTATTAGTATTACATTTGTGCACATCAAATGACATACAGGCATAAAGAGTACAGCTTAGAAAACAACAGATAACACTGTGGTAAGACCCATATTCTTGTATAACATATATCTAGCTCACACTAGACAGTGAGCCCAGTATATTTTATCAGCTACAATTGCAAAACATTTCTATGTGACAACATCTCAAACTTGCAAGAACTGGAAATAAATTCAGCTTTATCACCAGTTGGTGAAATTAATTGATCAGTAGATTGGAACCATTGCTAATCACTGAGCGTACTTGCAAGTCATGTGATCTGAATCATTCAAACCAACTGGGAAAAAAAAAAAAAAGAAAATCATTAATGTCATCTTTGTTTACAGAATGTACACAGACCATTAGCAAAGAAATTGCCAAACGCAATGCCATTTGCAGAACTGTCACAGAAGCTCTGAGGTAATCTATTACTGTTTTCCTTAAGGCATGAGTGGCATTCTGTAAATGCTGACATAAACTGCTTCAAGAGAGTCATCTACAGTATAACAGAATCTGTCTCACAAAGCATAAATGTCAAGCTGATAAATAGCCGAATATGAAATGATTTCGTACCAGTCATGTTGTCTAGAACATCAGAACCCCAGTCTCCGTGTATGAGAGAGGAAAGGATGTTTTCAAAGTTGTGAAGGTCTTTGGAAGAAACAAGACGGTCTCTAAACAGCCTTCTGGCCTCATATGCCACCACCTCCAAGATGCTGTCTGTCAAATTAGATTGCGCTAAAAGAAAAAACATGGGATGCACACACGAACGAGTTAATGCTTAACAGGATGGTTGCCCACATTTACACACAAACTATATAGTTTATGTCTAATTTTAATGCAAAATCATGTCAAAGTTGGTTTAACTGTTTTATTGAGGGACAGGTTAGTGAAAGACAATTAATAATCTATCTATAGGTTATGAAAATAACAAAACCAAGAACATATATCAACTAGATAACAATGGCTCACAAAAATCTAAAACATTGAAAAATTATATATCAGTCAGCCATAAGATATTAAACAGATATATGTCCTAAGTGGGTCCTTCTTATGCTACTAAAACAGGTCTGACCAATTTAAGCATATACAAGTATCATCAGTGGGTGTCTTGGAGTGTTTGGTACCAGGATGTTAGCAACCGTTCATTAGGGCCTTGCATTGCAGGGTCTCTGTGTATTGGACTTGTTTCTTATGTGATAAAATTACATTTGGATTTGGTATATAAAACATTTGTTGGCCAGATTAACCCCTCAGAGTCAATGTTGTATTGAAACATTTTGTCAAGCGTTTTTTGCTGGATCCACTGTCATCTTACTAAGGAGGGGTTGCTATTAGAGATGGGATGCTTTTGACAAATGAAGGATAATGCCAGATTTGCAAAAACGAGTAAGTAGAGAGCAAGTGTCAAAGTAAGATCCAAATGAATGCCAGAATGAAGATTTTTTTTCAGCTGGACATGGCAGTGTAACAAGATGAACAATTGCTCAAATAGCCTGTTAGAAGATAAAAGTCTTCTAACAGTCCAAGTGGCATGCGGCTCGGGTGGTTGCTGAGGCAAAAACTCGGGCGTGGGAGGAGTTCGGAGAGGCCATGGAGAATGACTTCCGTACGGCTTCGAGGCGATTCTGGTCCACCATCCGGCGTCTCAGGGGGGGAAAGAGGTACGAGACCAACACCATTTATGGTGGAGGTGGCGTGCTGCTGACCTCAACTCGGGATGTTGTGAGTCGGTGGGCGGAATACTTCGAAGACCTCCTCAATCCTACTGGCACGTCTTCCACTGAGGAAGCAGAGCCTGGGGACTTTGGGTCGGGTTCTCCGATCTCTGGTGCTGAGGTCGCCGAGGTGGTTAAAAAGCTCCGCGGTGGCAAGGCTCCGGGGGTGGATGAGATTCGCCCGGAGTTCCTTAGGGCTCTGGATGTTGTAGGGTTGTGTTGGCTTACGCGACTCTGCAATATCGCGTGGACATCGGGGGCAGTTCCCTTGGATTGGCAGACTGGGGTGGTGGTTCCCCTATTTAAAAAGGGGGACCGTAGGGTGTGTTCCAACTATAGGGGGATCACACTCTTAAGCCTCCCTGGTAAGGTCTATTCAGGGGTTCTGGAGAGGAGGGTCCGTCGGATAGTCGAACCTCGGATTCAGGAGGAGCAGTGTGGTTTTCGTCCTGGTCGTGGAACACTGGACCAGCTCTACACCCTCAGCAGGGTCCTGGAGGGTGCGTGGGAGTTTGCCCAACCAGTTTACATGTGTTTTGTGGACTTGGAGAAGGCATTCGACCGCGTCCCTCGGGGGGTTCTGTGGGGGGTACTCCGGGAGTATGGGGTACCAGGCCCTTTGATAAGGGCTGTTAGGTCCCTGTACGACCGGTGTCAGAGCTTGGTCCGCATTGCCGGCAGTAAGTCAGGCTCGTTTCCGGTGAGAGTTGGACTCCGCCAAGGTTGCCCTTTGTCACCGATTCTGTTCATAACTTTTATGGACAGAATTTCTAGGCGCAGCCAAGGTGTTGAGAGGATCCGTTTTGGTGACCTTAGAATCGCTTCTCTGTTTTTTGCAGATGATGTGGTCCTACTGGCTTCATCAGTTCGTGATTTACAACTTTCACTGGAGCGGTTTGCAGCCGAGTGTGATGCGGCCGGGATGAGGATCAGTTCCTCCAAATCCGAGGCCATGGTCTTGAGCCGGAAAAGGGTAGCATGCCCTCTCCGGGTCGGGGAGGAGGTCCTGCCCCAAGTGGAGGAGTTTAAGTATCTCGGGATCTTGTTCACGAATGAGGGAAAACTGGAGCGTGAGATCGATAGGCGGATAGGTGCAGCGTCCGCAGTGAAGCGGGCGCTGTACCGGTCTGTCGTGGTGAAGAGAGAGCTGAGTCAAAAGGCAAAGCTCTCAATTTACCGATCGATCTACGTTCCCACCCTCATCTATGGTCATGAGCTTTGGGTTATGACCGAAAGAACAAGATCTCGGATACAAGCGGCTGAAATGAGTTTTCTCCGCAGGGTGGCTGGACTCTCCCTTAGAGATAGGGTGAGAAGCTCAGTCATCCGGGAGGGACTCGGAGTAGAGCCGCTGCTTCTCCACATCGAGAGGAGCCAGTTGAGGTGGCTCGGGCATCTGGTTAGGATGCCTCCTGGACGCCTCCCTGGTGAGGTGTTCCGGGCACGTCCCACCGGGAGGAGACCCAGAGGAAGACCCAGGACGCGCTGGAGGGACTATGTTTCTCGGCTGGCCTGGGAACGCCTTGGGATTCCCCCGGAGGAACTGCTCCAAGTGGCTGGGGAGAGGGAAGTCTGGGCCTCCCTACTTAGGCTGCTACCCCCGCGACCCGACTCCGGATAAGCGGAAGAAGATGGATGGATGGATGGATGGAAGATAAAAGTATTTGGCGTATTCTGGGTATTTAAAAATCCTAAATTAGAGAACTAAGTGCATTGTGCAGTTGATCGCATGTACAATCAAATTCACATAAATACACAGTAATAATATTATTATAAAGAGAACGTTTTCACATACCAAAAAGAATGTAGGCAGCAAGGCAGGAAAATGGGAGGAAGAAGGAGGAAAAAGTTCACTAAAAGTGATAAGCATAGCAACAGAGAAGTTTGTCTCTTGACATGTTTAATTAAAATAAACGATTGGACTCTCTATCACAGCACGAACACATTGCAGAAGGAGGAAAAAGACTGGCAGAGAGAGAAAAGATGAAAGGACAGCAGAGGGAGGGCATGATAAAAGGGGGAGAGCAAGAAGAGTGACAGTGAGGAACTAAAGCAGGGAGCAGAGGAAGAATGACAGAAAAGATACAAGACGAAAGCTGGAAAGAGCTGAGCAAGAGACTAAAATGAAGCCATCTGGCACTTTTTTGAGCTCAGGGATCAAAACTGACTTACTAATGCTTTGTGTTACACAGTAAAACACTTTTTACACAAGGACTTTAGGAAGTTAATAGAAAATGCAATGAGTCGTTAAATTCAACTTGCTGGTTTTGTTTACAAACTGCTTTGGATTTAAAAAAATGAGTAAAAAAAATTGCAAAACATTGATTTGGGTTTTTTTACTTTATGGAAGAAAAGAAACACGGCTTTTAGTGATTCATAACAAATTGTTGTTTCTGCACTAAACTACACAAAATTTCTTAAATCTTGACATTTATACATCAACTAAAAGAAAAAGCCATGTGCCTGTTTTCAGTAAGTGTTTATTTTTAGAGCTCATGCTGTAGATATTTCTGCTACTTCTTCTCAGGACAGAAACTAGTAAACATTTACATCATAAAGGGATGACTTGAAACTGTATCTTTTATCTATGTTAGATCAACATTATTGAACTTGTCATCGATAAGTCGCAACTGTTATTGACTGAGATTTACTTGTTGGTTACAGAGGTTATAAGATGCATCAAAGGCAAAGTTTTTGTGTGTGTGTGTGTGTGTGTGGTGGTGTGTGTGTGTGTTTTGGGGGAGGTGGAGGGGATGGCACCATTCGAAGTTCCATGAGAGTCTCCCTTCTTAAAAAATAGCATGAGCATGTGGGTGTTTTTTTTTTTTTTGCCTTAGCAGATCAAATCTGAAAAAGTCCTCTTTTGATTTCCATTGTTTAATTGCTTACACTATTTCAGAAAAGCATCTGATAATTTTTACACAGTGTTGGTCTACAAACAACTATTTTATTTTTTGTTTTTCCATGGTGCAGAACTCTTCATTATTTTATTTATTTTTTGTCTCAATCAGAAACCTGGTGGAATTACCTAAACAACTGAATTAAATGACCTACCGAGCATAGTCTTTTGTGGGCATTTTTATATGCTATAGCAGATCACAAGTTCAAAAGAGTACACGTTTACAAAAGTTTTAGCAAAAGTGGAATGCAAATCTGGGTGTATAAATGTATATGGGGGCTTGTCGTTTGCACAGATTGCTACCCACAGGCCAGTCAGCTTCCGGGAAGCACTCAAGATCAGATTGTGCACAAACCCCAGAACCAGTCAGCTGAGAAGGGCTTCATGAGCCATATTTGCCCAATTGACCACTTTGTGACCCATAACATACAAAGCTTAAGAGTCAGTAGTCAAAATAAAGTGTCCTTATTTACAAGTAGTCATAATATTATTTTCATCCACAAATATAAAATGTTATTTGCAATAAATTAAACCATGATGTTCATCCACACTTTGTGCAAACATTAAAACTTCACTATGTGTAAGATGTAAAAAATGATTTTCTGCATTTAAAAATGATCTGTATTTAATCTTTAACCATAACACATAGGTGCAAAAGCATATTAGTACATTTAAGTTGAAGGTCATTCATGATTTTGATGTTTCCTTCAGTTACCTGAAGTAAGATCATACCGCAGGAGGCTGAGGACCCATTCTGTGAGGATGCAGGGTGTAAACAAGTAATGACTGTGGTCATCCACTGTAAACTTTGTTTTGACCTAAATGAACAAGAATGATTAAAAAGCATAATAAAATACACAAAACTTATCAAAATATGTATTGTTCAAAATGATCTGGAATGCATATTATGTATACATGTACCGTACATCACCCTACTTCGACTGTATGACACAGCTAAATGGCAGTGCACCTGTCTGTCTTTTAAATAAATATCACTTAGGCAACTGTTCTATTCTTAGTCTTTCCAACCATGTAGTAAAGATTTATTTCCTCAGCATATCTATGCAAAAGCATACATATCTGACATTGTTGCCAGTTAGTTTTTTTTAGAACATTCTCACCATCTAAGAATATTTCAAACAAGATATTTTCTGTGTTGCATTGTGAGTGAACAGTCTGTTATAAATGTGACAAAGTTATGCTTGGATTAAAGGTACTTTTGCAAAATATATGTGTGTTTTGCAAACGACAGATAATTGTTCCAAAACAACAAATTCCAAAGTCATACCTGTTTCTAAGACATAAAAAATATATGCCCCTATGTGTACTTAATTAGTTTCAGATAACATTCATGATTTAGTGTGTTCTGTCCTGCATATGATGTCTGTATCTCAAGGCATAAATTATTATAAACATATACGGTATATTGCCATAAAAAAATCATGCACCTGCTCATAGAGCTGCACGAAAAACCCAGCCAACTGGTGAGTTTTTCCTGTGGTGGCCCAGGCTGCTTGGTTACCCAGGCTATGCTGGAGAACTGGTTGCAAGTAAGCCGAGTAGATGGTCTGCAGCTGCTCTCTGTTTGGATAACTAAAGGAATGGTGAAAGAGGAAGAAAAAGTGTGAAGAAAGGGAATCTGGTTTAATATGAGAGGAAAATGGTGAGTAAAACAGAGACATAAAGCAAAACTATTGCTATTAACTTTTTCGGTTACTTACTCTATGGTACAGATGCGTACAATTGAGGAGAAACGGGAGGTGAGGGCATGGCTGCTGACAGCACCCCCTGTTGACATGGAGGCCACCACCTGAATGTTTTCAAGACTCACCCACTCTAGATTTTCATCATAAAATCCTTTGTATGTCAACACCTGAAGCAAAAAACAAGAAGAAATTTTAGAAGAAAAACATGTCAGTGTGCTTTGTTTGTCTCTATTATTTTGACAGCAACATATCTGTAGCTTAGTTATTTATAATATTAACCTGTTGCAAGAAGGAAGTGAGGTTGCTGGTCCCCCATTTGTCTGGTTTAGGTAGATTGATGTCTTTTAAATAAAGGACTAGACTCTCACAGTCCTTTGGTCTGAACACTCGGCCAGTGTTTGAGCTGAGCAACAGGCATGTCTGGCTGAGCTTCTGTAGGACGTGGCGTGATGAGGTCTGGGCGCTGCAGTGAACCACAGCAACTTGAGTGGAGCGCAGCCGAGAAAAAGCGTAGCGCAGGAGCATACTAGACAGTGAAAAATATACAAAAAAAAAAGTCATAAATAAACTATGCTTGTGTGTTCAAAGACATAATGTAACACTAAGTAAATATCATCCACCAGGCCATTACCCTCAGTTTTTCTCTGAATTATCAGGATTTTTTTTTGTCTGGCTTATTATTGAATACTGATAAAGTCATAATAATGGGGGATTTCAATATGCATGTAAATGTTGAAAATGATAACTTAAGCAATGCCTTTAATAATGTAATGGTCAATTGGTTTTACCCAAAATGTCCACACATCTACTAATTCTCATCATCCCACTCTTGATCTGGTTCTGTCATATGGCATTGTGTGTAAGTACTTAGTAATACACAGTCCTGTTCTGTTTGAGCATTTTTCAATAGCCTTTGAGTTTACATTAACTGAATACTGTACACAGACACTGAGTGTAAATGTCATTATAGTAGGTGTTTATCAGAGAACGCAGAACCCAAATTTAAATAATCTCTTCCATTGCTGTTTTCCCCTGTAGTGCAGAGTAACACAATACAGAGCAGTGGCATAGAAGATCTTATTGATAATTTTACAAATGCAATGTAAACATCACTTGATAAAATTGCTCCTCTGAAAAAGAAAGTGAACGATAAGAGGAAGCTGGCTTCTTGGTTCAGTTCTGAGTTCCATACTTTAAAACGGGCATCTAGAAAGCTGGAAAGAAAAAGCTTCCACTAACATGGAATCATTTTATTTAACTTGGAGATAGCCTGCTAACATATAAGAAAGCCCTCTGTAAAGCTAGAACTGTTTATTACTCATCTTTAATAGATGAGAATAAAAATGACTCCAGGTTTCTGTTCAGTATTTTTGCAAAATTAATGAAAAGTCCTACCTCTGTTGAGCCATGTATTCCTACAGCTATAAGCAGTGATGACTTCATGAGATTATGTATGAATAAAATTATTTCAGTTAGAGAGAAAATGTACCCTTCCCTTCCTACTTTTGCCCCTGATTCCATGTCAGATGAGGCAACTTTAGAAATGTCACCTAGAACCTGGCAAAACCACACTATTCAAAAAGGTATTTCCTCCCATTAACATCACCATTTTGGATCTGCTTAATGTGTCTCGAATGAATGGTTGTGTACCACAGTGTTATTAAGGTTGCTGTAATTAAACCTTTACTTAAGAAACCTGATTTTGATTCAGAAAGTCAGGCCAATTATAGACCTATATCTAATCTTAAATGTATCTAATGAATTTGTGCGATAATAGTTGCAAATCAATTGTGTGAACATCTGAACAGAAATAACATGTTTGAGGAGTTTCAGTCAGGGTTTAGAGCTCATCATAGGACAGAAACAGCACTGATGAAAGTTACTAATGATATTCTCATGGCCTCTGACAATGGACAAGTGTCTATACTGGTCCTGTTAGACCTCAGTGCTGCATTTGATACAGTTGCTCACAATATTTCTACAACAAAGGCTTACATATGATATTGGGATTACAGGCACGGCTCTAAAATGTTTTAAATCATATTGATTTGATAGATTCCAGTTTGTAAATGTAAATAATGAATCTTCTTCATACACCAAAGTTAATCATGGAATTCCTCGGGGTTCAATGCTTAAACCAATACTCTTTGCTTTTTATATGCTTCCATTAGGTAAAGTTATTAAAGAGCATTGTTATGCTGATGATACTCAAGTTATAGTTATCCATGAAACACGATGAATCCAAATAGCTACGTAGATTAAAAGCATGTCTTAAAGACGTGAAAAACCAGATGACCCTTAATGTTCTACGTTTAAACTCAGACAAGACAGAGGATGTGGTTTTTGAAACTGATCATCTTAGGGATAAACTTTGCAGCCTTTCACTTCCTTTGGATGACATTGCCGGTAATCCGGCCTCCCGTTCTAATGTAAAAAAAAACATTGGTGTTGTTTTTGATCAGGTTAGGTCTTTTAACTCCCACATTAAAAAGTTACCAGATCTTTTTCCTCCACCTGCATAATATTACTAAGATTAGAAACATTTTGACTAAAAATTATGTAGAAAAACTGGTTTATGCATTTATCACATCTAGGCTGAACTATTGCAATTGTTTATAATATGGGTGTCCAAAAATGTATTTTAAGTCTTCAATTGATCCAAAATGCTATATACAGGGGGATGTGTGCGTGCATGTGTTTGTTGTCCTTAAGATCCAAAAAGGTTTGCAAATGGCTGTCGGACGGACGGACGGACGGACAGACAGACAGACAGACAGACAGACAGACAGACAGACAGACAGACAGACACAGACCGACAGACAGACAGACATACAGTATAATGTATTTTTATAAGGCTGCAACAAAACTGGAAATATAGATCATGCTGCACACTTAATGTCTTGTATTGTGTGTAAAGAAACTGAATGTTGTTTTGCCAAAGGAATAAGATGACAAGTCCAGTGCACTCACTAGCTATGTTTCCATCCAATTTAAATTCGATTTTTGAGCGAATTTTAGAAAATTTCGCTAAAATGTAAATTAAAATTATGAGGATCAGAAGTGTTTCCATTAACTGGCTTGAAGCGCATCTGCAATGCCACGCAAAGCGTCTCTACGTCAGACGTCAGCGTCATTACGTCACACGTCAGCGCCATACGTCAGACGTCAGCGTTACGCACTTCCACAGTAAACAGGAAGTAGCGTTTGAAAACAGACATCTCGGCAAAATGGAGAGAATATTTCAGGTATGTGTTGCTATCGGGCAAGTTGTATTTATTCTGTCATGCCAACTAGTTTTAGCGATGTTACATGTTGTCCGGAGCGGAAACAGCTGATCAGTCACGTGACGTGAATGTTCGCTGCGGCAGAACTGAGTCGGCTAATCTGTTTCCATCTGTCGTTTAGCCGACTCAGCTCTGAATCGACTCCCCAAAAACTACCTCAAGCGAGCGTATAAACTTTAGAGCGACTTAGAGGAAGTTAACTCGAATTATGCCGTTTCCATTTAGCTTTTCTGATGCGATGCTTCATAATGCGCACCTAGAAACCTTGATGGAAACACGCCTACTGGCAAAGTGACCTTTCAGACAAAGTGATACACGTCAAGGGTATGGGAAAAGAAAAGACTGAAAATCAACTCAAGTGTAAAAGGCAAGCTGAGTGACCATTGTTCTTCAAGTCTCTGAGGAGTGAGGCAATTACTTCTGAAGCAGCAACTCCAGCTTTACACATACACACAAGCCTGAGCACAAGAATCATACAGACAAGTCAGGCAGCTCCCCTGTCCTGAGCTGACACACACACACACGCACACACACACACACACACACACACACACACACACACTATGCTCTTAGCCTTTTTTTAACAGGAAGAATATGACATTTCAGCAGGGTAATCTTTACTACCGGTACTGAATAAGATTCCCATTGGATAAAAGATTTTAATCAATCACTTGATGTCCAATAGGAAGGATACAAGTTTTAGTTTTGCATACAGATTTGCTATAATGGGAATAACTACACAGTTTCTTTGAAAGCAGCAAAGAACATTTCAAGTGTTTGTGCCCCTAATTGCTTATCATTGTTCAAGTTATTTGTTGGTTTGGTTATCATGTTTTTATAAAATATGCATAGTTACCCCTTTCCACATCCCTCAGGTCCAACCACCATGAAGGGCTGTCTATGCTGAGTTGTAAGCCATGGAGAAAAACCATGCAGACCTCTCTGCATGCCAGTAGTCTCTATAACAGGCAGCATGTGTGTGTGAAAGAACTGATCCAGTGTGAGATCCTCAGGATGCTGGAATGCGTAAGCTGCTAGTTGGCCGCTGACAGAATCATAATAAGTATCGAGCGGCTTTCTGGCATCTGGTGGACTTTCCCTTGCCCAGCTCAACAACTGAAGAAGTAATAAAAAAAGTAATTAATTAATTAAAATAAATAATTAATTAACAAAATAACAATTGGGATCCTAAAAAATGATCTGCTGTTCATTTTCACTTGGAAATACAAAAGTATTCTCACCTCCTTTGCAAGCTCATGTCGTGTTTTGATGTTCAGGTTCCCTCCCATGCCCCTCAGAAGACCAATGATAAACTGTCCCCTTTCATTCACAGCATTAAGATGTGACAGGGAATTCATCACAGTACCCACCAGGCTAGTTTCAACCACAAAGTCATTCTAGTGTCCAAAGAGAAGATGCAGCAAGATGTATATGGTTTATGCGAGATGTAAAGTGATAAAAATCAAACACTTATACAAAGTCATTAATAGGATTAGCAGGGTATAAGTCTACTGATTTGCCATAATGATGTATAATATTTACAGTTACAACTATCATAAGAAACACTGGCCATTAATCAGGAGTAATAAAGCAAGTGTCATATTTTAATGATCAAAGCAAACACTGGTTCTTTTTTAGTACATGCAAGCTGAAATCTCTACCATGAAGGCAAAAATGTTATGTACAAAATATGTTTTAAATTCAACACAGTTATAGATTTTGACAGTTTGTGAGACAACATTCATTGATAAGAAGATAAGCATGATACCTGTTTAAGAACCCAGTTTAGAGCTCTTTGGAAATAGTCTCCCAGCCAGTTTTCTAAGTTACTGCGACACTCGTCTGGTTGTCGCCTCAACCACGACTTCACCAAAGCACCCACATCAATGTCCTCATCACTTCAAATGTAAGCAAGAATAGCCAAAGAGAAAATAATGGTGAGTAAGTAAGATGGAGACAAATGAATACTGAAATTCTCCTCAAAGTTTGACTTACCTAAGAAAGATCATGCCCATGCGGGATATGGTGGCAGGTGAGGCACAGCTGAGGTCGTGAGTCTCAAACAGGAAGTTCACGTTGGGTCCAAACTGGATGCGCTCTCCACTGGGCATGGTTAACAACCGATTATCATCGAGGACGGAGTTCAGGCTTTCAACCCACTCTGGATCGATGTCTCCATCACACACTATCCAAGAGTTCACCTCTGGATTACGCATTACAAAGACAGACAGAAAGACAGATACAAACTAAACAAAGGTACAATAAGTAGTCCCTCTGTACTTCGTGGTTCACTGTTTTTCAGGTTTTCAATGTAAGATTGTATACACAACACACAATTGGCTGATTGATGGAAGGTGACCAACCAGAGCAAAAGTGGCCAGTGCTTTTCTCTTTTTTATCCTTTCCCTCTCTGTTACACATTTCCTCGTTGGCTGTCTCTCTCGCTCCATTCTACAAGCTATACTGTATGCCCCAAACGGGAGAAAAGATGGACGTACAGAGATGCGCGCACGAACATATAACCCTCGTGCGCACAAATCATTACGGGCTATAGGGGGTGGGCACACGTGTGTCTCTGCTCTGCTATAACAGATAGCCTCAGAAGAAGAAAGGGGGAAGGGGGCATCTGTCTTTCTCCATCGCTACTGTTCAGTCTGTTGGAGCTGATACCTGAGTGAACCACACGAGTGGCATAGATTAATTATTTAAAATAGTCACGCGCAACCCAATTCAATCATGTGTCAACAGTGTCAACAGTGGTGTCACAAACGTTCAAAAATAAGTGGTCCATTGTCGAAAGCGACCAATTTAGTTTGTCCTACTTGCATCAATCCACAACAACAAGTACAACGCAACAATACAATTGGAGCCGTTGGCGTCGAAACAGTCAAGTCGTTTCAATATCTAGGGGATGTGTTGGACTGTACTGGAACAACCGAAGCTGCCGTTCGGGCACGTATACGTGTGGCGTGGAATAAATGGCATCTACTCGCTTCAAGAGGAACTCCACACCCTGTGGATCGGTAACTCCTCCCCCGAAGCAGTTTCAAAATCACCCTCAAAATGGGCGTGTCGAGAGACAAGGAGGGGTGGAGGTAGAGTTGTGCTTTTGTTCACGCCTCCACCAGCAACAACCTAAAACAAATTAAACCTCTAGCCAACAACATACACCAAGCAACAACAAAGAATAAACCTGTAGATGTATTTATCTATTCCACCCATCCATCCAAAACCAAAGGCTTAAAAAAATGGGGGAAAAAAGAAAAGAAAAAAGCTTTTCAGGAGTGAAATGTAGCACTTCCATATAAGGTATGCACAGCTGCAGGACCTTCTCATCTCTGCAGGGGATTGGCTCTGCTTGAACCACCTTTGTGGCATCACACATGAGCAGACATGTCACACATGAGCATTTGGACAAATAAGAAAATTAAGGTGTAATTCACCAGTTCAACCCATAGACCTACCGTAAACACGTTTTTAGACCAAATATTGCCGATTTACACAGATACGCACAATTATGTGAAAATAAACACAGCCATAGTGCTAGATAACATTTTAAACACATTCTAGGGGGTTTATCAGCTAAAAAAAGTTAATTTTGGGTTTAGTTCCTCTTTCAATACTGATGCGGCGCGATATCCCACTACATGTACTCCTATGTTCAAGACTCTATGGCTCAGTGATACGTCCCGTGCTGTTGTATGGCGCAGAAACATGGCCAATGACAACAAAACTCAAACAGCAACTTCACAAAACCGACATGAAAATGCTCCAATGGATGCAACGCATTAGTCTTAAAGATCACATCCAATCGACAGAAATCCTGCGTCGGGCAAGCTTATGTGCGATTAAGGACGCATGCCGGCGACACCGCTTGCGGTGGTTCGGTCATGTTAAACGAAGTGAAAACAGTGCTATACTTGCTATTGAAAACCTTGAAGTACCTGGCACCCGTCCCAAAGGCCGTCCGAAAAAGACTTGGGCGCAAACGATTCAACAAGATCTGAAAGCGCTGAACCTCAATGAACCGGACGCAACTGACCGCCTAATCTGGCATCAAAAACTTGGCGACAAAGATGTAGCGTCCCACCCCGGAATCGGGAAAACGGACGTTAAACGAAGATAGATAGATAGATAATCATGCGCAACCCGAACCGAGCCCTCGGCAATCACTGAGCGCACCAGGCCACCAGGAAATGTCCCGGTGCTCCCAATGGCTAGTCTGCCACTAAACCAGAGCATTGCGCTCTGTATCCCGGGTGCTGATTGGCTCAGTAACCATAGCATATGTCTGTCTGCTCTCTTTTGCTGTGTTATTTTAGAGTGTTTAGAGAGTTTAGAACATTGTTAAGAACATTGCAAGTGTGGGAAGGGTTTATAAAGCCTTAAAATATAACGAAATACTAAAATAAATATAATGTCCCTAATTCGCAGATTTTCAGCTATCGCATGGGTGTCGGGAATGTAAACCTCTCTATAAGTGAGGGACTACCGTACTTCTTAAATGATTCATTTCAAGTACTAGTGCAGTGTAAAAAGACAAGATTATGTGTTTGGGGGGATTATAGGAAGTACAAAACTAAATTATGTTTTTCAAACAGATGGTAAGAAAACAAATTGTCAGTAAACTCTTTGGACCTTGGTGGCGCAGTGGTTAGAGACGGTGGGCCTGTTATCGGAAGATTGCCGGTTCAAGCCCCGGTACCGACAACATCAAAAAATGTGGGTGGAAAAATGTGAAACACCCACACCTGCCTCCACCCTCATTCGCCCCACTCTGGGCCCCTGAGCAAGGCCCTTAACCCCCACCATCTGCTCCCTAACAGGTCTCTCTTGAAAATGAGTTATTGTGGCTCAATGAGACTACCTGGATAAATAAAGGGTAAATGAAAATGAAAATCCTTGTCTTACCCTGCGGTTCTCTGACCACAATCCGTGCACTGTGTGTGAGAACACCATCGGCCCATTCTCTGGTGTCCATGTCTATATGTCCCAAAAGCTGCTGTCTGGGCATGGCTTTAGGATTCATTGTGTACTGCTTCACCTACAAAAACCAACAAAAGAAAGCTCTGATGACAAAACTGGGA
>JBBPBX010016604.1:6474-47927 GCA_038048925.1 Garcialebias charrua | reverse complement strand
AACAGCTGACTTTCCGACACAATATAATTATGAGCAGATGAAATATAAATTATTGACGACCACCGACTAACATTTTCGTTCAGTCTCGTCTAGTCAACGAAAACTCACACAAATTTCGTCACGTTTTAATCATTAAAGAGCAATGATTATTTAGTTACTGTCTCGTTATTGTCATGAAAAAAAGGGGCGTTGACGAAAAATTTACGTCAGAATTTCGTCAACGAAAACAACACTGACTGGGCAGAGGGCTCAGGTCTCTTTAATAGCGGACCATTTAAAACCCGACGAATTTATCAATCTATGTGAAGATTTGAGCTATTTGTCTTCATTTTGGGAAGCAGAAAATAGTTTGGGTGATGGAACAAGAAACAACAGGATCTAATTTAGGTCTGATGCTGTATCAGACTTAC
This sequence comes from Garcialebias charrua, assembly GCA_038048925.1. NCBI lineage: Eukaryota > Metazoa > Chordata > Actinopteri > Cyprinodontiformes > Rivulidae > Garcialebias > Garcialebias charrua. The sequence continues at coordinate 47,517 of JBBPBX010016604.1, read as the reverse complement.
CTTCATGTCGAGCTGCTCATACCTACGCACTGTGACAAGCCCAGAGCTCTGCCCGGTGTGACATCACAGATGGTGCGTTCGGGTGTAATCAGATTTCCCATGATTAAACACGGCTTGAAGTTCAAAATCACTTTTAAAGCAAAATTAAAGTGATTTATCATTTTGTTTGCATAAAGAACATATTTAAATGATTAAATATATATATTTTGAGCAATTTTATGAATAGTAAAAAAATCATGTCGTGGACCTTTAAATTAGCAGAAAGAAGAAAAACAAAAAAACATTAGTAGCAGAACACCAGCTAAATGAGCAGTGGATCTGAAGGATGTGGAGAGCACCATTCATTTTCAATGAGAAAAACATGGCTGAAAAAGCTAAAAGTCTCAAAAAAATAAAAATTTGCACAAATACCAAAAGTCCCAGCAGGAATGTCCTGAAGCAGCTGAACATTTTCAGACTTGAATTGTTCCTGAGTTAAATACCAGATAACAACTAGAAGGACAATGGATCACAATTGGTCTTTTGCACGTGACGTCACGGCTCATATATTTTTGCACTTACGGTTGCCATGTTGGGTGTATGCCGGTTCATTTAAACAGAGGAAGTCCATGTTAAACACAGTGCGATACAGAACAATAACATCAGCAAAATGCAAACTAAATATAAAAATGAGCAGAAGCCTTATAGAGAGAAACTCAACCTTGAAGCCAGAGAACGTTACATGGTGAAGTTAGCTTCAATTAACAACATTGATCCTTACGAGGTAGCAGCTAAGGCATGGACTTCCTCTGTTTAACTGAACGGGTATCCCCGGAAAATGGCGACCGGGAGTGCAAAATGTCACGTGTCTGCAAAAGACCGATATATATATCTCATGTCATGTCATGTGAATGCTCCATCTCCATGCTCCGTGTCTTGAAAGTGCACGCTTTGTTTCTCGGGGGAGGTGGTCATTGCCCAGCATCATCTGTGGATGACCCTGACAGACTTTCAGGAAGGTCAGCGGGTCCCTTTTCTGCACCACTCCATAGAGCTGACAGGACTCTTCGGGAGAGCCCTGGACCGGATTCAGACCAGGCTGGAGCAGAGGCGTAAGCAGGTTGAGGCCCTCCGGGAGGGCATGCCGAGGGGAGCTTTTGCCCCCCCCCCCTCCAGGGAGATGAGCGGGAGCCGACCAGAGACACCCACTGGGTCCACCTCAGGTTGGTCAGTCCTGGAGTAGGAACAGGTTTGTCCCCCGCCAGGCGGTCCAACAGAGGACTTCCTCTGCGAATCGTGATACAAGACAGAAGCGAGCCTTACGAAACAGGCCCTCTGCATAATTCTGCTGGCTCATCCGCCAAAGGGGTATGGGAGCCTAATTTGACATGCCCAAACTTTGTTTGTAAGAGACTACAAAAAGCTGGTGACTTTACTGTATGCACAAAACATGAATGTTCTGATGTATGTGAAATAAAGTCAAAAGGTTGTTGCAAAAAACACGAAATAAAAATTCAAAGAGCAGTCTTGCCCTGTTTCTTGACTCAAAAAAAAAAGTGATGAACAACAACAACACAACCCCCCTTTTGAAAACAATCGCTATGAAGGAAGGGGGCTGCCATCCCCCTCCCTCGCGGTGCACGGGGTGTCAAATCAGAACAATAAACCCCAGCAGGTTGTCCCGGGACTGTCTGCAGCAGACAGACCCCGCGGCATCTGCGAGCAGGTAAACCGGCTTACACAAAGCCAGGTGAGGGGGGTCACACCCCCCCGCACCGCCAGAGCTCAGGGGGCCGACAATACACAAATTCCCCAAGCCTGCATCACGTCCACATGCCCGGAGGGTGTGCCGAGTGAACACGGTGACCATGACGACGTACTGTCATGGCTCCCGAATGCATTTCAGTGGATGACCGCACTGAGCCACGGGGGCGCTGCAACAGAAGCCTGCAGGCCCAGGCCATGCACACATGCTGGCAGTTGGGACAACAATAATGCTGCAGAAGCTGTAAATAACTGTTGTTACGACACAAGGAAAGCACCTGGGTCGAATCAAATAATTCTTCCTCGTGCCCGAGAAAGCCTGGACCTGATGAAATTGTCCAGGCTTGTAGGTGCTGAGCAGGAAAATGATATTTGTACAGCCTTAGGGCCCTCAAAGCGGAACTGGCTTCACAACCTGTAAAACCAGCAGGCTGTACATGAGCAATGGGCCTGCAATGTGTGACCAAGCTCAGCGCACTAGTCCAGCTGTGCCTTTAAATAACATCCCCTCATCGGGAGGTTTTCAGCTCAGTCACAATATTGCAAAAAAGCACCCAGATTACCGTATTTCTGGGCATATGGGTCACCACCACCTTGGTCAAAACACGTCCTTAAGGGGAGCGTGCCTGACACAGCTCCTTGGTGTCAAAGCCAGCTCCAGAGCAGTGGCGGAGCCGGAGACTTGTGAACCAGATCCAGCCACAGCACAGCTTGGAATCCGGAGGTCCGTTCGCATACAAAACCTACACGCTCTACGTCCCGTGCCTCTCACTAAATGAAGCAAAAACAGACGTTCTAACCCATGGCTGTCCAGCAGAGGCAATGCATTACACCTCTCCCCCAACACCCCCAGTTTGGGTGACGCGGGAGCACACATACAGGAGGGACCCCTCCCTAATATTGTTGGCCCCCAGGAGGCCACAGGGCCCATGGCCCTCGGAGGTGTGCGTAATTCTGATACACGGGCAGCTGCTCCCCTTCAGTGGCCTGCTGTCTCAACCACACGAACAGTCTCTCTACTTACGCCCAGGACTGTGGCAAATCTCAGCTTGGTTGCTGAGAGAAACAAACTGATGGTTTCAGGCCTACCCAGCAACGTGGTAAATACGATACAGGGAGCAAGAGCAGTGTCAACACAGACTCTCTATGCTCGTAAATGGTGTGTTTTTGAAGCTTGGTGCATGGAAAGGAATATTGCCCCTTATTCTTGTGACCTGGTCCAGCTTCTTACCTTTCTACAGGACCTGTTGGAGAAAGGCCATTCTTTTTCCACAATTAAGGTGTTTTTATCAGCCATCTCGGCATGCCACAAAGGCTGGGGGGGAAGACACCCGGTGCGCACCCTCTCTGTCAGGATGGCTCCCCAACCGTGACACTCTCATGATAAGGTTCATGAAGGGCGTATTGAGGAAGAGACCTCCCAGCATGACTTTGACCCCTGACTGGGACCTACAATTGGTCCTGAATGCTCTCTGTGAGCCCTCATTCGAACCTTTAAGCAATATTAAGATAGATTTGCTATCTTATAAGACCGCTTTGCTCCTGGCTCTTTGCTCGGCCAAACGTGTGGGTGACCTCCACGCTCTGTCGGTGCACCCAATGTGCACAAAGTTTGCCCCTGACGGGTCAAAGGTCACCCTTTGACCTAATCCTGCATATGTCCCAAAGGTTCTAACTTTGAATCCCAGAAGTCTGGACTTTAAACTCTCTTCATTTCCTCCTACTCCCGTCCTCACTGAGGAACAGAGGAGGCTGAGAGCACTCTGCCCAGTTTGGGCCATGGGTGCTTATATTGAAAAAAACAGCTGATTGGAGGAAAACAAACCAACTGTTTGTATGTTTTGCCGTCCCGGCTACTGGTTGGGCCCTGTCAAAGCAGCGCCTCTCACACTGGGTAACTGAGGCCATTAAAAGGGCGTACAGTAGCAAAGGTCAACAGGTGCCCTCTGGGGTAAGTGCCCACTCTACTCGAGGCTTGACCGCCTCGTGGTCACTGTTCAAGGGCGTACCAGTTGCAGACATCTGTGTAGCTGCAAACTGGAGCTCAACGAACACGCTTGCAAAACATTACAGTTTGGACGTTACTGCGTGTGACGCCACTCAGGCTGTCCTCTCTAACACACAGTAGAGAATGGCCAAGAGATGCCTAATGTATAAAGGCAGAAGTTCTCACAGGCATGTATTTTACTGAGCATTTCAAGGGCGTGAATGAATTACGTTCCCATAGCAATAGTGTTGCACCGAGAGACCTGACTGATAAGGGAACTGAAAGTTATGCACCATAACTCATGTTCCCTGAAGGAAGGGAACGAGGTGCAACACAGTTGGCCCTTTTCAATGCTGAAGCTCGGTGAAGTGCACTTGGAGAAAGTAGGATGGGCGTCCGCGTCTTAAGTACCCAGAGGGCGGGGTCTCTGGGGTGACGCTGACGCCCCCTGCCGTAAAGGCGTGAATGTATTCCTTCAGGTAATCGCGCGGGGGCGCAATTCCCATAGCAATAGTGTTGCACCTCGTTCCCTTCCTTCAGGGAACATGAGTTATGGTGCATAACTTTCAGTTAAACTTCATCATACTCCTTTTCAGACTCAGTCACCATTAGAGGAAAGGAAAAGAAAACATGTATATTAGCATATACAAATTGGGTATGTTTATTTGATATTAAGATTGTATCTATACTTGGAAACATGAAAGTCTTCAGTATTATGTTTTGTGGTGAAATGTCTGTCTGAAATAAATTTATCATCGTCATCATATTGTTTAAATAGTGTAAATTCACATCAGAAATATTATCAGGGCTAAAGGACTGGGCAGTATTTGTTCTGTGATACAAACCTAAAATATACCCCAGTATACTGTTTGCTTTATACGTACTGCAATTGTTTTAGGATTTCTCCTAGCTAAAGATGTTACACAAATATTTTCCCCATCTCTTTCTGTCAAAAAGGGATTTAACAACCAGTCAAACAATAACAAATATGCTCTTAAACAAAACCATTTTGAAATATACAGAATTGTGTGACATGCAAAGTTTGTAGATGTGCATATTGACTGTAAAGTGTGAGGAAGCTGGCTCACTAATGGTCAGGGCCCAAAATCCTAAAAGTTCTGTAATCCAATACATATACAAAATTGTCAAGTTTGTTTAAATTTTTTTTTATTTTTTTATTTTTTTTATAAAAGAGAAACCAAATACTGAAATATTTAAACCATCTGGAATAAGATATTACTCAACCATACGGAAGACAATCCACCGAAAAATAAAAATAAAAAAGGAAACAGGACCAAATCAATTTTACTTCTACTGTACTTTGATTTAGTTTTTATCCATTCAATTTGTTTAAAATAAACACAACCATCCATACATCCATCCATCCATTTTCTTCCGCTTATCCGGGGTCGGGTCGCGGGGGTAACAGCCTAAGTAGGGAGGCCCAGACTTCCCTCTCCCCAGCTACATGGAGCAGCTCCTCTGGGGGAATCCCAAGGCGTTCCCAGGCCAGCCGAGAAACATAGTCCCTCCAGCGTGTCCTGGGTCTTCCTCTGGGTCTCCTCCCGGTGGGACATGCCCGGAACACCTCACCAGGGAGGCGTCCAGGAGGCATCCTAACCAGATGCCCGAGCCACCTCAACTGGCTCCTCTCGATGTGGAGAAGCAGCGGCTCTACTCCGAGTCCCTCCCGGATGACCGAGCTTCTCACCCTATCTCTAAGGGAGAGTCCAGACACCCTGCGGAGAAAACTCATTTCAGCCGCTTGTATCCGAGATCTCGTTCTTTCGGTCACAACCCAAAGCTCATGACCATAGATGAGGGTGGGAACGTAGATCGATCGGTAAATTGAGAGCTTTGCCTTTCGACTCAGCTCTCTCTTCACCACGACAGACCGGTACAGCGCCCGCTTCACTGCGGATGCTGCACCTATCCGCCTATCGATCTCACGCTCCAGTTTTCCCTCATTCGTGAACAAGACCCCGAGATACTTAAACTCCTCCACTTGGGGCAGGACCTCCTCCCCGACCCGGAGAGGGCATGCTACCCTTTTCCGGCTCAAGACCATGGCCTCGGATTTGGAGGAACTGATCCTCATCCCGGCCGCATCACACTCGGCTGCAAACCGCTCCAGCGAAAGCTGTAGATCACGACCTGATGAAGCCAATAGGACCACATCATCTGCAAAAAACAGAGAAGCGATTCTAAGGCCACCAAAACGGATCCTCTCAACACCTTGGCTGCGCCTAGAAATTCTGTCCATAAAAGTTATGAACAGAATCGGTGACAAAGGGCAACCTTGGCGGAGTCCAACTCTCACTGGAAACGAGCCTGACTTTTTTCATTCATTCAACCTTTATTTATACAGGCTAGCCTCGTTGAGTCACGGGGACTCATTTACAAGAGGGACCTGTCTCACTCACACCAAACAACCATCCACTCTCACACTCACACCTAGGGTCAATTTAGAGTCACCAATCAGCCTAACAAGCATGTTTTTTGGTCTGTGGGAGGAAACCGGAGTACCCGGAGGAAACCCACGCATGCACGGGGAGAACATGCAAACTCCACCCAGAAAGGCCCCGGACCGGGATTTGAACCGGCAACCTTCTCGCTGAGAGGCAGCAGCTCTACCAGTTGTGCCACCGTGCTGCCCAATNGACTCAGCTCTCTCTTCACCACGACAGACCGGTACAGCGCCCGCTTCACTGCGGATGCTGCACCTATCCGCCTATCGATCTCACGCTCCAGTTTTCCCTCATTCGTGAACAAGACCCCGAGATACTTAAACTCCTCCACTTGGGGCAGGACCTCCTCCCCGACCCGGAGAGGGCATGCTACCCTTTTCCGGCTCAAGACCATGGCCTCGGATTTGGAGGAACTGATCCTCATCCCGGCCGCATCACACTCGGCTGCAAACCGCTCCAGCGAAAGCTGTAGATCACGACCTGATGAAGCCAATAGGACCACATCATCTGCAAAAAACAGAGAAGCGATTCTAAGGCCACCAAAACGGATCCTCTCAACACCTTGGCTGCGCCTAGAAATTCTGTCCATAAAAGTTATGAACAGAATCGGTGACAAAGGGCAACCTTGGCGGAGTCCAACTCTCACTGGAAACGAGCCTGACTTACTGCCGGCAATGCGGACCAAGCTCTGACACCGGTCGTACAGGGACCTAACAGCCCATATCAATGGGTCTGGTACCCCATACTCCCGGAGTACCCCCCACAGAACCCCCCGAGGGACGCGGTCGAATGCCTTTTCCAAGTCCACAAAGCACATGTAAACTGGTTGGGCAAACTCCCACGCACCCTCCAGGACCCTGCTGAGGGTGTAGAGCTGGTCCAGTGTTCCACGACCAGCACGAAAACCACATTGCTCCTCCTGAATCCGAGGTTCGACTATCCGACGGACCCTCCTCTCCAGAACCCCTGAATAGACCTTACCAGGGAGGCTTAAGAGTGTGATCCCCCTATAGTTGGAACACACCCTACGGTCCCCCTTTTTGAATAGGGGAACCACCACCCCAGTCTGCCAATCCAAGGGAACTGCCCCCGATGTCCACGCGATATTGCAGAGTCGCGTAAGCCAACACAACCCCACAACATCCAGAGCCCTAAGGAACTCAGGGCGAATCTCATCCACCCCTGGAGCCCTGCCACCGCGGAGCTTTTTAACCACCTCGGTGACCTCAGCACCAGAGATTGGAGAGCCCGACCCAAAGTCCCCAGGCTCCGCTTCCTCAGTGGAAGATGTGCCAGTAGGATTGAGGAGGTCTTCGAAGTATTCCGCCCACCGACTCACAACATCCCGAGTTGAGGTCAACAGCACGCCATCCCCACCATAAATGGTGTTGGTCGCGTACCGCTTTCCCCCCCTGAGACGCCGGATGGTGGACCAGAATCGCCTCGAAGCCGTACGGAAGTCATTCTCCATGGCCTCTCCGAACTCCTCCCACGCCCGAGTTTTTGCCTCAGCAACCACCCGAGCCGCATGCCGCTTGGACTGTCGGTACCTATCTGCTGCTTCCGGGGTCCCACAGGCCAAAAAGGCCCAATAGGACTCCTTCTTCAGCTTGACAGCATCCCTCACCGCTGGTGTCCACCACCGGGTTCGAGGGTTGCCACCACGACAGGCACCAACAACCTTGCGGCCACAACTCTGATAAGCTGCCTCGACAATAGAGGCGCGGAACATGGTCCACTCGGACTCAATGTCCCCCGCCTCCCTCGGAACGTGTTCAAAGCTCTCCCGGAGGTGGGAGTTAAAGCTCCGTCTTACGGGAGACTCTGCCAGACGTTCCCAGCAGACCCTCACAATACGTTTGGGTCTGCCAGGTCTGACCGGCATCCTCCCCCACCATCGGAGCCAACTCACCACCAGGTAGTGGTCAGTTGACAGCTCCGTCCCTCTCTTCACCCGAGTGTCCAGGACATGCGGCCGCAGATCAGATGAGACGACAACAAAGTCGATCATCGAACTGCGACCTAGGGTGTCCTGGTGCCAAGAGCACATATGTACACCCTTATGCCTGAACATGGTGTTCGTTATGGACAATCCATGACGAGCACAGAAGTCCAATAACAGAACACCACTCGGGTTCAGATCAGGGGGGCCGTTCCTCCCAACCACACCCCTCCAGGTCTCACTGTCATTGCCCACGTGAGCGTTGAAGTCCCCCAGTAGAACAAGGGAGTCCCCAGGAGGCGCACTCTCCAATACCCCCTCCAAGGACTCCAAAAAGGGTGGGTAATCTGCGCTGCCGTTTGGCGCATAGGCACAAACAACAGTCAGAGCCCGTCCCCCCACACGTAGGCGAAGGGAGGCTACCCTCTCGTTCACCGGGGTGAACCCCAACGTACAGGCACCAAGATGGGGGGCAACAAGTATGCCCACTCCTGCTCGGCGCCTCTCACCAGGGGCAACTCCAGAGTGGAAGAGTGTCCAACCCCTCTCAAGGAAACTGGTTCCAGAGCCAGAGCCATGCGTTGAGGTGAGTCCGACTATTTCTAGCCGGAACCTCTCAACCTCACACACTAGCTCAGGCTCCTTCCCCACCAGAGAGGTGACATTCCATGTCCCAATGGCCAGCTTCTGTAGCCGAGGATCAGACCGCCAGGGTCCCCGCCCTCGGCCACCACCCATCCCACATTGCACCCGACCCCTTTGGCCCCTCCCATAGGTGGTGAGCCCATGGGAAGTAAGGGCAAAACACAACCAGATTCAGTAAATTCACAATTGTCAACTTGCAAATGAGCTGTTTAGCAAATAAATTAAACTATTTGTGTTGAAACTTTCCATCATCACCAAATTTCGTTCTGTTCTGTCTTGCAATATCAACCTCCCTTCTTTAAATAAACACACAGCTCTCATAATGTTTGGTAAATAATGTGCTCCAGAACATTTTGGATCAAACTTCCTCCTTTCACAGGCTCGGTCAGAGGTTTAGGAACAAAGCCAAGGAATTCCCTAAGCAGAGATGTCTTTATTCGTGGCTTTATTCCCCTCTGAAAGAACAAAATGCAAAGACAGCACTTTTAAAAAACTTAGATAAAATATAAAAATGTACAAATAAATAAACAAATAAATACAGCAGACAATATGAATTCATGCTTTACTTATACAGGAGTGGACATAAGTTTTAAAAAATCAGGTTGTCCAGCGGAAAACCTCTTGACTGAATCTGGTTGTTTGCCAAAATCTTTGCTTGTTCGTAACCTTTACAATAAAGAAGACTAAAAACTAGAAAATTTTAATTTAATAAGAATATTGCACAAAGTTTACTACTAATAAACAAACGTTGCCAGTCAGCCATCTTGTGGACTGCTTGGGATGTCCAAGCTACTGTGGCAGACTCTTTCAGGTGCTGCTCGAGTAGAACTTCCTCGTTCTCCTGCACATCTTCTTCATCCTCATCAAAGGCACTTGCAATGTATTTCAGGCATGGATTAAAGCAGAAAAAAATAATCTTGGCGGTTACCCAAGCACCAAAATTCATGCTCATTAATCCAGTTATAAAATTCAACAATGTTCAGTCAGGTCATCTGGACGTGTTTTTTTTTTTTTTCTGAGACATTTCATCCTTCATCCAAAGGACTTCTTCAATCTGAGAAGCCACAAAACGAAAAAAAGAAATAAAATTGTCCAGATGACATGACTGAACATTGTTGGATTTTATACCTGGATTACTGAGCATGAACTTTGGTGTTTTGAGCCACTTTGGCACGACTTTCTGAGAGGAGTTGACAGGGGAGAGGGCGGGCCCCGGAGGCCATTTTGGCACCAGCAAACTGTTTTATTACACTATGGCGTATGCTGTTTTTGTTTGGTGGCTTCTCAGAATGAGGAAGTCCTTTGGATGAAGGACAAAATGTCTCAGAAAAGAAAAAAAGAAAAAAAGAAACCATCCACATGACCTGACTGAACATTACTGGGCTACCCAAGCAATTCCACAAATTTGCAAGCTTTTTCTTGCATACTTCACTTCTTAAAGGTTTTCAAGTACAGTATACTTGTATAAAATGGTTTTCAGAATCTGTTGGAATCCTGGCAAAAACCAATGCAGATTTGTTCCTGTCTTTGATTTTATACGTCTACCTTATAATGTTTTGCTAGTTTTTTGATACTTTGTTAAAAAAAAAAAAAAAAAACTTTCTTTTGTTTTTTTTCTCTCTTTTGTTTTCTATTGTTTATTGTTTGTTTGTTTATTGTTTATTGTTTAAGGAAATTCTACCACTGCTGTTCATTGTTCTTTAGTTTTAGCAGGTCGCTTTCGTAAATGAGCCCTTGAGGTTCAAAAGATTTACCTGACTAAATAAAGGTTGAATGAAAAAAATACTGTGTATATCACTTTAGTAAAAGTACACAGTATATTGTCACTGTGTATATGATAGTAAAAGTACACAGTATACTCTACAGTACAGTGTTCTCTAATGAAGTGTCGAAGACTAAGCGTAAGAAGACTTTAACCTGCACCATCAAGACCATTTTTCAGTTACCCTTTATTTATCTAGGTAGTCTCATTGCGCCATGAGAACTCATTTTCAAGAGAGACCAACATCATTCTTAAGGAAGATTCGGTTTGAACAACTTTTCTGTACCGGTACTTTACTTTTACTGTTTATCATTTCAGTGTTTTCAACTGAGGGGTTGTCAGATTTTTAAAAAGCACAGAAAGTCCTTTACAGAGTACAGGTAGTCCTCTAATTACGTACGAGTTCCATTCCTACACAACGTTCGTAACCCGATTTTGCCGTAAGTCGGGGACCACCCGAGCCGCCACTTATACACGTACATGTACGGTACTGTACAGTTACCAAGCACTTCGCCTATCCTAACACAATACCCAACATAATTATCAAAAAACATACATTTGGATAAATAAAAAATATAAATTTCTTCTTTTGAGCAGGTCAAGCCTGTCTCCGTCTTTTTGCATGTTAGCTCTTGCACGTGCGAGCTCCGCAGCTTCGTGCTGCTCCACGCGGTCCAAACTGTTTACAGGAAGGACTGTTAGCATGTTAACTCCATACATTTGGAGCCAGAAAAAGAGTTAATAACTTACTGAGAGCCGTTTCTCCGCGGTGTCCATCCAAAACAAGCTGCGCCGTGTTCGCTGATGTTAGCACCGCCATTAGCTGCACACGGTAGCGTTAGCCCCTCCAAGGCTGCCGCTGCGGTTTGTCCGCATTGTAGCATGTTAGCTCGGTGTCCATCCGACATCTTAGTCTGCCAGGGGGACATCGAGGCGAGCTCCCGGCCGCAGCTGGCCTCTACGCCGCCCGTCGGCTCGGTGTCCCCGGTGGGGGTCCGCATTAGCATTTTAGCTCCGTCGTTAGCGTTAGCCCATCCAAAAGGCTGCCGGCGCTGTTTCTCTGCATTTTAGTATGTTAGCTCGGTGTCCATCCGACATCTTAGTCTGCCAGGGGGACATCGAGGCGAGCTCCCGGCCGCAGCTGGCCTCTACGCCGCCCGTCGGCTCGGTGTCCCCGGTGGGGGTCCGCATTAGCATTTTAGCTCCGTCGTTAGCGTTAGCCCATCCAAAAGGCTGCCGGCGCTGTTTCTCTGCATTTTAGTATGTTAGCTCGGTATCCATCCGACATCTTAGGCTGCCAGGGGGACATCGAGGCGAGCTCCCGGCCGCAGATGGCCTCTCCGCCACCCGCACAGAACACCGGCTGATGGCAGGGACAGTAGTGGCGGGATGGTCACCAGATCCCGCGGTGAGCTGGTGGTGTCGGCCGGCGTGGTGGGAGCGATCGGCGGCTGCTGCTCTGGGCCTGAGACGTCCACAGAGTTCACCGAGCGTTTCCAGCTAATTTATCCGTATGAGGCAACCCTGATCGGACACACGGTCCTCCAAAGCCAGCTGTGAGGCCGGAGCTAACCGAAGCTAGCCGCAAAATGGCAGACACGGTAGCATTTCCGGAAACTGCTAGAAACTGCGCAAATAGCCTTAAAAATTATAATAAAATAATAATAATAATGATACATTATTTATAAATGTGGGGCGGCCGTGGTATAGTGGTAATGGCAGTCGTCCCCCGATCGGAAGTTTAGAGGTTCGAATCCCGGTTCCCCACACCATGTGTCATTGTGTCCCTGGGCAAGACACTTAACCCCGAGTTGCTCCCGGTAGGACTGGAAAGGCGCCTTGCATGGCAGTCTGCCACTACTGGTGTATGAATGCGTGTATGAATGGGTGGATGGTTGGTATTGTAAAGCGCTTTGGGGCTCCTCACAGGGGGCTAGAAAGCGCTATATAAATAAGCTCCATTTACCATAAAGCCATTTAAAACAACCACAGCTGCAATAAAGTGCTGTACACATGAAATCAAGAACATTTAAACACATACATTTTTTTAATTTCATATTTTTATTAATAAGATGCGTTCGTAAATCTGAATTGCCGTAAGTCGAGGGCGCCGTAACTCGAGGACTACCTACCTGTATGTATAAAAAAATTTTTTTTTTGCCAGACTGACAGATTTCTCCCCTGAAATGACAATTTAATTCAAAGGGATTATAATTAATTCAGTACTATTTAGCAGGTCTTTGATCCTAACCCTTAACTAAATAACACATCCTAAAATTTTACTCTATGTGCTACATTGTGGCACAGTCTGTTAGTTGAAGGTCATTGGTTCAACTCCAGACTTGGGCCTTTCTGCTTGGAGTTATATTCTTTTAGCGCAAACATCGGTTTCCTCCATATTCTCCGGTTTCTCCTGCAGTCCAAAGAACAAACGTTAATTTAGCAGGCTAATATCAATTGTCTCTTTTGCAGTTCTGTGATGGACAGACAAACTGGTCATTTTGTACCCCACCTTTTGCCCAAATACTGCTGGAAGTTGTTTCCAGCTTCCTGTGACCCTGAATAGGAACAAGCTGGTAAACACAATGGATGGATGCAACTAATGAGCATGCAGAATAAGGAGGAGAAAAAAGTCCAAGAATCCTAACTTGCTCATTAGATGTTTGTATATATTTCTCACAGATAATATGAGGCCTTCACTTGCCTCATGGGTCCTTGTACTGCATGTTTCTGAGGTCAGTAAACCCCAGCTGAGAACGTTCGAGTGAATAGACAAAGAAAAATCGCTGGAGGAAATAACACCACAGCAGGAGATCTTATATGCCAATCAACACGCTGCAAAGTGAGAAACTAACATTAGCTGAAAGACTGATGCTCACCAATTTCCCAGCACTCTATTGTGTAGATGGTTTCACCCTTGAGAGGAGATAATGGTTAATGTTTAAGTTCAATTATACTCCATCACTGAGAACATGCTTAAACTCTAAATGTATGAAGTTGCGTTGTTTTAGACGGTAAACATGCCAACATGTTGGCTTTGCGCTTCGTTTCACTCAATAAACAAAAGAGCATCTTGTTTTCTGCCTTGTATCTTTTTGTTAACTTTAAAAAAGCATGGTGTGATGCAGGGTCAAGTTTCAGAGTACTCTTCCTCTGTGTTGGCATGAAGAGAGAGGAGGAGGCTCACGGAGTGACAGCTCCTAATGAAATCCCCTCTTGGGAGTTGTGCAAATATTTTCATCCTCTCCCTCTGCCCGCTGATGAACCTGTTTCACTCACTTTCCTAATTAATCTTCGTGGAGTGGATAATGGCTGGAATGGGAGTAACTGGACAAATGGACACATGGCTGTTTTTGGATAAAGTCCACATCTACACATTGTATGCACACCAGTACAAACATTATTTCTCTTTTGCAATTTAGCCAGATTTAAAAAAAAAGGATTTCAAACTTTTTTCTTTTGGTTATTTGATAATATTTTAGGGTTTTTGAAGATTAAATGAATATGGCAACACAATATCATTACAAACCTTAGTAATATTACAAATTGCATAATTTATACCAATTAAAATACACTGCCTGGCCAAAATAAGAAAATTGGCTACCTGGATTTAACTAAGCAAAAGGTACAAGCCTCCTGTTGGACAATTACTGCATGAGTGATTACCTTTCAGCTGGCAACAAGTTATTTAACCCCAACTGGTGCAATGAGTTGCTTCTTATTTCGAACCATGTTGAAAGACACTTCGCGTGGCCATGGAAAATATGTCAGTCTGTTTGAGAAGGGTCAAATCGTTGGCATCAAGCAGAGAAAACATCTAAGGAGATTGAAGAAACTACTAAAATTGGGTTAAGAACGTCCAACGTATTATTAAAAACTGGAAGGATAGTGGGGACCCATTGTCTTCGAGGAAGAAATGTGGGCAAAAAAAAATCCTGAATGATCGAGATTGGTGATCACTTAAAAATTTGGTGAAATCAAACGGAAGAAAAACGACAGTAGCACTCAGGGCTATGGTTATTAGTGAAAGTAAGAGCATTTCCACACACAATGTGAAGGGAACTCAAGGAATTGAGACTGAACAGCTGTGTAGCCTTAAGAAAACCACTAATTAGTGAGGCTAACTGGAAAAAAATGCTTCAATTTGCTAGTGAGCATAAAGATTGGACTTTGGAGCAATGGAAGAAGGTCATGTGGTCTGATGAGTCCAGATTTACCCTGTTCCAGAGTGATGGGCACATCAGGGTAAGAAGAGAGGCAGGTGAAGCGATGCACCCATCATGCCTGCTTGGTCTGCTGCCCTCATACATCTCCTCCTACATGTCTTTGCGTGAGTGCAGCTACAGCGTGCGCTCTCAGGACATGATTACCTGCAGTGTTCCGTCAGTGAGGACTGAACTTGGAAAAAGGGCCTTCTCCTACTCCGCTCCTGCTTCATGGAATATCTTACAAAAAGATCTGAAGCTCTCGACCTTGACTTCTCTAAATGGTTTTCAGAATCTGTTGGAATCCTGGCAAAAACCAATGCAGATTTGTTCCTGTCTTTGATTTTATACGTCTACCTTATAATGTTTTGCTAGTTTTTTGATACTTTGTTAAAAGGAGGAATGTGTGTATATATATATATATATATATATATATATATATATATATATATATATATATATATATATATATATATGTATATATATATATATATATATATATATATATATATATATATATATATATATATATATATATATATATATATATATATATATATATTATATATATATATATTTTTTTTTTTCTCTCTCTTTTGTTTTCTATTGTTTATTGTTTGATTGTTTATTGTTTAAGGAAATTCTACCATTACTGTTCATTGTTCTTTAGTTTTAGCAGGTCGCTTTCGTAAATGAGCCCATGAGGTTCAAAAGATTTACCTGACTAAATAAAGGTTGAATGAATGAATGCCTAGTGTCTAGTCATCAATGTAAGATCTTGGTGAAAAATTAATACAACACTGGATGGAAAAAGATCTTGTGACACTACAGAAGCTTATTGAAACAATGCCACAGCAAATACATGTTGTAATCAAAGCTAAAGGCAGTCCAACAAAATATTAATGAGTTACTTTTTTTTGGAGGGTGGCGACTTTTTATTTGGCCAGGCAGTGTACAACTCCTTAATAGTCAAGAAACCCCCTTGTTGGATAACGAATCATCATCAGCGTACATGAAACTATCCGTATCACCATGAGTCCCTCTAGTTGTAAATGCAGTAACACAGCATGTAATTGTTTTCTGTCAATCATTTCTAATTGCATCACGAGCCACAAAAAGCTCTTGAAGACAGTTTACAGAACCACATAAAGGAGTACCGGTAATACTCTGTCATGATAGGTTGCTGCTTTCTGTAATAAAGTTTCATTCGTATCCGGGGATCAACAGAATGGAGACAAATGTTACAAAACTTAAACATTCATTGCCAAATTTATTTCTTCCTTTGAAAAATTAAAAATACATCACACAGAAAATTGAAGAAAAAAAAAGCGGACTTTGCTACAGATATTTTCCACTTAGAGTTATCCCCACATGCACGCACAGAATCTGGTTTTGACAGGTTGGAATCTGTGGTGTGCTTCCAAACTTTTACAGTCTGAAATCTTTGAGAAATCCAGGTAATATGACAACGATTTCCCTCTGACGGCAGTCATTTCGATGAATGAAGTTAAGTCTCCTGGTAAACTTGGCGTGAAGCAAACGGATGGATTCCATGTGAGTTATAAATTAAAAACACTCGTCTTATTTCCATACTTTTCAGCCTCTTCTGTGTTTTGGCTGTTTTTAAATGGGCCAATTTACTTCGTGAACAGGATCTATAAGAACCACCTCTGTGAATGTGTGCACGATTTTCATGCATTTTGGAGTAAAACCCATATGGCAGACACGTATATCCAAATGCATGCTAAACAGATGTGACAGTTAGCAGGTACTCAGAAAACTGCCCGTCATGTTTATTTAATCACTCCTGATGGGTTTTGGGAGATACAGGCAGATACTGGTCTCATAGCCAGCCCGCTGCAAATCAGGTTAGCCCTCACACCAAATGTGGTCTAGGCCTGCAAATCTGCCCCCTGATCCATTTCCCGTGGCTGCATTACCCACTTCTAACAAAGTTACGGCACTCTTCTCCTTTTTCATCGGATTAAAAGGGCCATAAAGTTTTGGACATGCGACACTGTGGTGCATCAATTCCCAAGTGCATCTGGTTTGATTATTGCACATGCACCTACGAACACACACACACACACCTTTTTGTTTTGTTATCGCTTCACACGGCTTCTCACATTTTCCTAATATCTCCGTTGGTTTTGTCACTAGCCTCCGTCATGCCAGCCCCTGCTCATTAGCCTTTTGTTTCCAATGCCCGTATAATAGGATTAGAAAAAGAACATAAACATTAACAGTGATCGTTTTATGAGTCAGACCCATTACAAGCTGTAACAAGACAGACGATAAAAAGCGAGGCCGCTGATAATTGTGCAAATAATTTTTCGTATTGTTTTTGCCTTGGCATTGTGGTCTACGTGCGCTGATTAAACCCTCAAGCTCAAGAGCGGAACAAACATGCGTTGCGTTTTCTAGTTGTGCGTGATGCGATGATTTACTCTTTTATTATTTTTAACGGTCCCTGCTCTAGATATGCTATGCAGCCTATGATGTTTTTCCTTGGCGTGCATTTATCAGCTGGATCCAATCTGTCATTTTTTATTTCACGTTCCCAAACAAGTGGTCTCAGAACAGCATAAAATCATCTTCCATGGTGCCAAGTTTTGTAGAAACTATTCAGCATTCCACTTTTTTTTGGGCTTCGGATGATTCTGCGTTTACCAACTGGTCAGTCATTTAGGATGTTTGTTGGGGAAATATGGTGTAGCTGTGCTTTGAAACCACTTTTTACATATATACATTCACAGTTTCTATAGCAGAAAAAAGAAATAGGTTTCCTTCATTGATATGTACAAACTGTTGTTCTTCCTGTAATAACTCATTTCCAGCTGCAGATCTGTTTCAAATCATGTATAAAATGAATAACAGAGGAAACTCTCACTGACAACACTTTAGTGACATTATTCTATGTATATTTTCCTCAAAAAGCACATTGATTTTATTAGAATGTAGTTTAACATGTGTTAACTCTCAGGGGAAGTGTAAAGCTGGGCTCCGTGGTCACTGATTTGCAAGGTTCAGCATATTTCTTAGTGGATGTTTCCCACGTGTGTTTCTTTAGTAGATTGTGCAATATAATTTGTTTGAAGGGAATGTGCGGGGTTTGGAGTAATCTTCAAAATACATTTTGAAAACTGCGTGTACTTTTCCAGAACTGTGGTTAGTGTTTTGGTGTGTATCTTATAAGTGCTGTCTCTTCTTGTTTGACATTGTGTTCCTATCCCACAAAACATTGACTTTGTCTTAGTCGGTGCAATTAAATGCCAGAAAACATTACGGTGTAAAACAGATAAAAACCTCACTTTGAACAATACACTGCTGTGTAAACAACATCCTAATATAATTGGTAGGCAAATTAAAATAAATAAATAATCCTATCAGACAAGAAGTGCCTAAATGTAAAAAAATAAAAATAAAACATGTACAGGTGACCACCGACCTACGACCCCATCGACCTGCGAACCACGGGACCTACGAACATATCATATTTAATAAAAATATGAAATTACTGTATTAAAAAAAAAAAAAAAAAATTTTTTTTTTTTTTTTGTGTTTTTGTGTTTAAATGTTCTTAATTTCATGTTCTGGTTGTTTTAAAGGCTTTATAAATAATAATTATGATAAAAAAGATCATTTCTGATCATTTTTGAGCAATTTCTGAGCAATCTTGGGCAACAGGAAGTAGGTCTTCAGTTTACACGGTCACAAATTAATGTAGAACACCGGACGCTATTTTAGGTTCAGTCACTGGGGTCTCCGGTCACAAATTAATGTAGAACACCGGACGCCATCTTAGGTTAGCTGCCGAGAGCCGGACGAAGACTGGTGACCAGGATGGCTTCATATGGATTAATTACTAGCTGGAAACGTCTCTGTGAACTTTGTGGATGTCTCAGGCAGCAGCGGATTTATCGCCGATCGTGCCAGGCCGCCGTGCGAACACCTCCGGCCGGCCTGGCTACACCTCCGGCCTGGCTAGCTCCAGAAGCTAACACGGGAGCTAACACGGTAGCCGGCCGAAGACTGGTGACCAGGATGGCTTCATATGGATTAATTACGAGCTGGAAACGTCTCTGTGAGCTCTGTGGACGTCTCAGGCTGGAGCAGGAGCTACAGATTGATCGCGCCGCCGCTCCAACACCAGCTCATGGCTTGGCTAGCAGAAGCTAGCCAGCTAGCTAACACAGGTCTGGAGCAGCTGCGGTGGTTCACTGGCCGGCCGCCGCGCTGCTCGGCCCCGACAACAATCAACGCATGGCAACCTAAGATGTCGGCTTTGACCATCTCAAAGTAAGAAAATATATTTTTATTTATTCTGTAAATGTGAATAGCAATGTTTAACATTACAGTACACTACTGTACATGCTTAAATGTGTGCGCGCGCTCCGTTAGCATGATAAATAAAGGTTGAATGAATGAATGAATGAATAATTTTTTTTTTTAAATATAATTTTCACCCCCTACCTACGAACGGATCGAGCTGCGAACCGTTCTTAGGTCCCTAACTCGTTCGTAAATCGGGGGTTTGCTGTAACGTACCAAAAGTAAGAAGAAATACAATTTGAGAGTGGCTGTGACAATTGTTCATTTTTCTTTGACTTTTTTCACTATTTTCTGTCAGTTATTAACCTTTTCAGCACATGATTGATGTTTATTAACAACATCAGGATAAAGTAGAACAGACGAAGAAAAAAACTTGTAAAAACAGCTTTATTGTTGTTGTGGTTTCCATAGTAAGCTCAGTATAAAAATATTCATTCAGAATTGAAAAAGACTTCTGGACAGAAGTCGAAACGTTTTCTGCAACAAATAAAGTCCAGTTGATCCTGTATTGAACGCCTTTTTTGATTTTATCATGTCCTGGACGACTGAGAATCTTCACCAGCACACTCAGTATAAAAAGCTCAAATTGGCATGTGTCAGTCTTGCTGTGATGGTATTATTTCTACAAAAAAATAAATCTTCTTTGAAAGCATATTGTACGTTTGCAGTTTTGTTTGTAAAGCGATTAAAGGGTCTCAGATTAAATTTTTTTTAATTGAAGCTACATCATTAATGAAATTAAAGTAATAATATTGGCCAACGTATACATTTAGGTATAAATACACTATAAGTCAAAGTCAAAGTCAAAGTCAAAGTCAACTTTATTGTCAGATCTACAATATGTACTGTACAGGACATACACAGGACCGAAATTGCGTTTCTCTCAGTCCCTCGGTGCAACAGTAAACATCTAAACATTGAAACACTGAAACATATAATAATAGACATAAGCATAAAATAGTAAAACTAACACTGTCTTTAAAAGATTTATTCTGAATTTTTATGGTATTTTAGGGGTTGTGGACAGTTTATTGCCATTTATTATGGCAGTAATGGTTTATGTGAAACATGTTACTAAAAATTAAGAGTAAAAGTACGTAACTAACTAATGGAAAGTAAGGAGGAGTAAAAATCACCAATATAACTTTTGCCTAACTAGCTATGAGCTTTTCTTATTTTTTGCACTATTTTAAGATGGGTATTGACAAGTTCTCACCGGAGAACTTAGTGTTGTGCCTGATAGTCCAAATTGATAATGTTTTGATCCATGTCTGTTCCAGGTTAGATATTGGCAATTGATAACAACTCCACAGAATGCCACTTAAAAAGAACAAACTCCTTTAAAACACACAGTGAGTCCTGAAAGCCTTAAATACTCAAAAACATAGTATGACTAATTTAAACAATAATTACATTATAATCTAATCAAATATAATATAATTAAATTAATATTAGGGAAGACTGTTGATGACTTTGAATAAGTAAATTAGTCGAACCTCGGATTCAGGAGGAGCAGTGTGGTTTTCGTGCTGGTCGTGGAACACTGGACCAGCTCTACACCCTCAACAGGGTCCTGGAGGGTGCGTGGGAGTTTGCCCAACCAGTTTACATGTGCTTTGTGGACTTGGAGAAGGCATTCGACCGCGTCCCTCGGGGGGTTCTGTGGGGGGTACTCCGGGAGTATGGGGTACCAGGCCCATTGATATGGGCTGTTAGGTCCCTGTACGACCGGTGTCAGAGCTTGGTCCGCATTGCCGGCAGTAAGTCAGGCTCGTTTCCAGTGAGAGTTGGACTCCGCCAAGGTTGCCCTTTGTCACCGATTCTGTTCATAACTTTTATGGACAGAATTTCTAGGCGCAGCCAAGGTGTTGAGAGGATCCGTTTTGGTGGCCTTAGAATCGCTTCTCTGTTTTTTGCAGATGATGTGGTCCTACTGGCTTCATCAGGTCGTGATCTACAGCTTTCACTGGAGCGGTTTGCAGCCGAGTGTGATGCGGCCGGGATGAGGATCAGTTCCTCCAAATCCGAGGCCATGGTCTTGAGCCGGAAAAGGGTAGCATGCCCTCTCCGGGTCGGGGAGGAGGTCCTGCCCCAAGTGGAGGAGTTTAAGTATCTCGGGATCTTGTTCACGAATGAGGGAAAACTGGAGCGTGAGATCGATAGGCGGATAGGTGCAGCGTCCGCAGTGAAGCGGGCGCTGTACCGGTCTGTCGTGGTGAAGAGAGAGCTGAGTCAAAAGGCAAAGCTCTCAATTTACCGATCGATCTACGTTCCCACCCTCATCTATGGTCATGAGCTTTGGGTTATGACCGAAAGAACGAGATCTCGGATACAAGCGGCTGAAATGAGTTTTCTCCGCAGGGTGGCTGGACTCTCCCTTACGCCAAAAATACACTACACGCGTTGCAGCTCCGCCCCGCTCCGGTCCGACCTCCGCAGCAAATACGCACCCATTATAATCAATGACAGAATTTACACTGGCTCCACACGGCGGCGGCGAGCTGCGGAGAGCGGACGGCAGTCCGTCAAAATTAGAAATTTTTCTATTTCTGCCGGATGACGGAGCTGTGCCGGAGTCAACTTTTGAAGATTACGTCGCACCAACAGGAAAAGGAACGAGCACAACTTCCGTATTTACAAAATAAAATCACCACGGGCGGACTAATCCTAGCTCTATACGGATTTATTTGTACAAAAATGCTGTCAAAATGAAGTCGAAGACGCAAATTCAACAATGGCAGGACTCACAGCTGCATCGAATCACTCATCAACTGTCCACCTGGATACAGCTGCATCGAATCACTCAACTGTCCACCTGGATATAAGGCGCCCTTTCCTCAGCTCTTCCTGTTTGCCCGTTGCCAGTCTAGTCGCCTGGCCTTCGGCCCGACGCTCTCCACGCTCTCCTCGGCCATTCATTCCCCGGGTAAGATGTGTCGTTCTATGTCTTTCGGCCAGCACTGCCGAGTGTTTGGTAGATGTTGTTAGCGCGAAGGTAGCCTCCCAGGCGACACGCATGACCCCGACGTGGTCCAGGAAGTGCGATGGTTTGCCCGTTCAGCGATTGTGTAGTTTTTGTCGGTTGCAATCGACCCGTCACATCTGCCTGTCTGAGTTTTTTCGTGGACCCTGAATGCATCGGGAGATTCCGGCCAATCGTGCTTTTCCTGGGAGTGACGCGCTCGTGTTGCCCTCTGCACAGCGGCCATGATTGGCCGAATGGTCCGCTGCGCCCGTCCCTTGCTTGTCAAAGCTGGGAAAATAACGTCGATGTCTGACTCCGGTCTGCAAAACGCCGTGCTGAAACCGAGTGAGCTTTGTGAAGTCTTTCATTCATTCAACCTTTATTTGGTCAGGTAAATCTTATTGAGCTTCGAGGGCTCATTTACGAAAGCGACCTGCTACAAACTATAGAATGATGAACAGCGATGGTACAAGTACATTACACAATAGACAGAAAAAAAGGAAAAGTAGCAAGACTTGCAAACATTATAAGGTAGATGTACAAAATCAAAAACAGGAACAAATCTGCATTGGTTTTTGCCAGGATTCCAACAGATTCTGATGTTGAATGCTTTTGTTGCGTAGGCATGGCGTGAAGACTGTGGCATTACTGTTTCGGGAAGATACTTGCATGTCTTTTTGTAGTTTTTTTTTGGGGGGGGGGGATTAAAATAGAAATGAATAAGTAAATAAATAAATGAATAAAAACCACGTACTCCATAGAAAGAATTTAGTTGAGTTGTTAACATGATTTTGGATAATTAGTTTTGTTTCGCTTTGTTTATCTCCTGTCCTCACTCCAGCTCAATAGGTGGTGGTAATGCACCTTACAGTTGGTCTGCCAACCGCTTTTGACGCCACAACGCTGTGAGTGCCCGTTAGACGTTATTCAACAATGGTGCGACCATAGATGCTTGTTATTCTGGTTATGATGGGCGTACAATAGTTCTCCTCAAAATACATTAAATTTATGTCTCTATTATGGTACTCCTGTTATCTGGCAACGCCGCTTTTCGCCGTTTCGTCTTCCCTTAGCATGCTTTGCCCCCCTATCCTCTCAAGTTAAGTCTAGACCAATATCTGCTCTGTAGTTAAACCCATAATATGTTCAGGGCATACTTGGGATTGAAATTAATTCACTCTCTGACCCCTAAGGTTATGATAACAATTTAATCATCGAAACATTTTGTGAGCATAAGCACAAGAATGAAATAATAGGAGTGTGACACTATCCTGGAGTTTAGCATAGTGGTATGAAAAACATGAAAACGTATCGATGAAATACAATGAAGATTCTAACATCAGCATTTGCAGTGGAGTGTCAGAGCGGCGTGCGATGCGTATGTTCGCAGTATGCGTATGGGGTCTTTGATGCTGGCTCACGGGCTAAGTCCCCTGGTCAATAAAGCTGGTCCACAGATTCGCCCATCGGGTTGGAAAATACTGTCTGCCTGCCTGAGGTTTTCATTTGGTAGCATCTGAAGTTCACGTGTTCTCTTTGCCAGATGGGTGCACTTGGAATCAGCTAGTATGTTTGTTTGCTTCCAGATGTTTGTGTTTGGACAGCTAAACTTCACCTGTCCTCTTTGCTCGACGCGTACGACTAAAAGATTACGACTGTCCGCTTCTCCTGATGTTTACATTTTAGAACTGGAATACATCAGTCTGCTTTGCCTAGTTTTCACTCTGCTTTGCCTAGTATTTGCATTTGGAAACCGCTAAGATACATCTGTCCTCCTTGCCTGATGCGTAAACATCTGTCTGCTTTGCCTGACGTTTGTGTTCGCTCAGCTTCTGGGTAAGCTCTCACATCACTAACCGGTGGTAGGGTCCTTCAGCTATGCCTTTCGATCCCCTTCTTCTCTCTGGCAGCCTAAGCGCCCATGCAAATGATCTATTTCTCCGGCAGCCCAAGCAGGCTCACTATCTCTCTGCCGGCCGTAGCGGGCCTACTATCTCTGGCAGCCCAAGATGACTCAGCTCACTCTCCCTTTTTCTCTCCTCTCGCAGCGCCTGCTAGCCCCATTCACCCCCAGCAGCCCGTGCGTGGCTCTTTTGCATGCAACCTGTGCGGGCTAACTTCGCGGCAGCCCATGTGGGACCATTCCCTGGCCCTCTTCCCGGCGGCCCGTGCGGGGCTCACTCTGCTTATGCGGGACCATTCCCCAGCTCACTTCCTGGCAGCCCATGCGGGCTCACTTCCTGGCAGCCCATGCGGGCTCACTTCCTGGCAGCCCATGCGGGCTCACTTCCTGGCAGCCCATGCGGGCTCACTTCCTGGCAGCCCATGCGGGCTCACTTCCTGGCAGCCCATGCGGGCTCTCTCTCTGGCAGCCCAAGCTGGCTCACTTTCCCTTTCTCTCTCATCTGGCGGCCCATGCGAGGCTCACTTTCCCTTTCTCTCTCATCTGGCGGCCCATGCGAGGCTCACTTTCCCTTTCTCTCTCATCTGGCGGCCCATGCGAGGCCTCATTCCTAGAAGAAGCCATGCAAGGCTCATTCCCAAAAGATGGTTGTCGCCCATTCACCCCATCCTACTTCTTAGTTAGCCTCTTTGCTACGAACTCACCCTATTCTATAAGTGTCGTTTTCTCCTCTTAACTGAAGAGAAAAATATATATTGGTGTTACTGCCCTCCTTGCGGTTGTTCTCTTTAATTTAATTCCTGGTCATCCGTTGCCTCTGCCCGTCAGTCTAATCTTCTCCGTTCCGTCGCCCGGACCTTCCAAATCTCCATACCCACCGTGTTAGCTTTGTCCCATGCTGCTTGACCAACGCCGTTTCAGGCTCCCGTTTATTCGATCCCTCCTGGCTGGCATTATCTTTCGTGCAAACTCCATCATCTGGGTCCATTCCCAGGTCTGTTCTCTAACCTTGCCGTTGAGCTCCTCCCTGGCCCTGTTCTCTAAACGTGCCATCTCGCTCCTCCTGGAGGGCATGGCTATGCTCCCTCCGCAGCCATTCAGGGTGCTCCCGAGGCTTCCCTCCGGGGGCCTGGTCGCTGGTCTTGGGCGGCCTTCTCCTCCTACATCCACCCAGACATCTCATCCATGCTCGCTGCTCAGCACTTGCTCAGTTCCTCGGTAAGCTCTCGCATTGCCGGCTGGTGGTGGGGTCCTTCGGCTGTGAATGTCGCCTCCCTCTTTCTTTCTGGCAGCCCAAGCTGGCTCATTCTCCCTTTCTCTATCCCCTATAGTCCATGCGGGCTCACTTCGCGGCAGCTTATGCGGGACCTTTCCCCGGCTCTCTTCCCGGCAGCCCGTGTGGGGCTCACTCTGCGGCAGCTTAAGCGGGACCATTCCCCGGCTCACTCTCCAGCAGCCCGTGTGTGGCTCACTCTCCAGCAGCCTGTGTGTGGCTCACTCTCCAGCAGCCTGTGTGTGGCTCACTCTCCAGCAGCCCGTGTGTGGCTCTCTCTCCAGCAGCCCGTGCGGGCTCTCTTTGGCGGCCCATGACTCGGCCCACTCTTCCTCTGTTTCTCTTCTGCAGCCCATGCGAAGCTCGCTCTCCAGCAGCCCGTGCGTGGCTCTCTCTCCAGCAGCCCGTGCGTGGCTCTCTCTCCAGCAGCCCGTGCGTGGCTCTCTCTCCAGCAGCCCGTGCGTGGCTCTCTCTCCAGCAGCCCGTGCGTGGCTCTCTCTCCAGCAGCCCGTGCGTGGCTCTCTCTCCAGCAGCCCGTGCGTGGCTCTCTCTCCAGCAGCCCGTGCGTGGCTCTCTCTCCAGCAGCCCGTGCGTGGCTCTCTCTCCAGCAGCCCGTGCGTGGCTCTCTCTCCAGCAGCCCGTGCGGGCTCTCTTTGGCGGCCCATGACTCGGCCCACTCTTCCTCTGTTTCTCCTCTGCAGCCCATGCAAGCTCACTCCCCGGCGGCCCATGCGGGGCTCGCTTTCCCTTTCGCTCTCTCTCTCTCTGTCAGCCCATGCGGGCTCTCTCTCTCTGGCAGCCCTTGCGGGCTCACTCTGGTGGGTCACTACCCCTCTCTCTCTGGCAGCCCAGGCGGGCTCTCTCTCTCTGGCAGCCCATGCGGGCTCTCTCTCTCTCTCTCTGGCAGCTCTTACGGGCTCACTCTGGCGGGTCACTACCCCTCTCTCTCTCTGGCCGCCCATGCGGGCTCTCTCTGGCGGGTCACTACCCCTCTCTCTCTGGCAGCCCATGCGGGCTCTCTCTCTCTCTGGCAGCCCATGCGGGCTCTCTCTCTCTCTCTCTCTGGCAGCCCATGCAGGCTTACTCTGGCGGGTCACTACCCCTCTCTCTCTGGCAGCCCAGGTGGGCTCACTCTCTGGCGGCCCATGATGACTCGGCCCGCTCTTCCAGGCGGCCCATGCGGGCTCTCTATGGCAGCCCATGTGCGGCTCACTCTCTGGCGGCCCATGATGACTCGGCCCACTTTTTCTCTATCTCTCCTCCGGCAGCCCATGCACGCTCGCTCTCGGTTGCTCAAGCAAGGCTCGTTCCCAGGAATGCGGCTGTTGCCCAGTCCAAGACAAGAGGCCGTCGTTGGCTAGTCCGAGAAAAAAGGCTGTCGTTGGCCAGTCCGAGAAAAGAGGCTGTGGTTGCCCAGCCCATGAAAAGACTGTGTTGCCCACGCATACCCTCGGGCAGCCAGACCCTCGCCAGCGCTGCCCCGGCTATTCTTTTTGGGGGGGTAGATATCCAGCAACACGCATACCCTCGGGCAGCCAGACCCTCGCCAGCTCGGCCCCGGCTATTCTTTTTTGGGGGGGTAGATATCCATAATCTATCTCCCTATGCCGGACATTCAAGCTCTCAGCAGTCCGGCATGCATGCCCTCCGCCGGGGCCCGAGCGCCAAAGAAACCTTAATCAATAAAACATTTTAATTGTATTCTCTCTCTCGTTTTGTGAGTCTCTTCAGGTTGAAATGAAGTCGAAGACGCAAATTCAACAATGGCAGGACTCACAGCTGCATCGAATCACTCATCAACTGTCCACCTGGATACAGCTGCATCGAATCACTCATCAACTGTCCACCTGGATATAAGGCGCCCTTTCCTCAGCTCTTCCTGTTTGCCCGTTGCCAGTCTAGTCGCCTCCCTCCACCTCCCCGTCTCCTCCCGGGGTTTCTGGTTCCTCGGTTCTCCCCTGTTCTTCGTCCCGCCTCCGCCGCCTGGGGTTGTCCTGCTCGCCTTCGTCTTGGTCCTGCTGCTGTGTGCGTTCCTGCTTCCTGTTCCCTGCGACCCAGCCGGTCATGGCAGATGGCCGCTTGTCCTGAGCCTGGTTCTGCTGGAGGTTTCTTCCTCTCGAGGGAGTTTTTCCTTCCCACTGTCGCTTCGTGCTTGCTCAGGATGGAGGTTCTGCGCTGGTGTTCGTCTCAGGGTTGACCGGTGCCGTCGGCCGCTGGCTGGCCGGCATTCACGTACCGGTGGGATGGATTGGACGTCTGCGGTCCCGTCTCCACCACCGGGTTCGGGTCCCGGGGGGGTAGATATCCATAATCTATCTCCCTATGCCGGACATTCAAGCTCTCAGCAGTCCGGCATGCATGCCCTCCGCCGGGGCCCGAGCGCCAAAGAAACCTTAATCAATAAAACATTTTAATTGTATTCTCTCTCTCGTTTTGTGAGTCTCTTCAGGTTGAACTATCATTTATGACTACGCCTACAAACGCAATACAAGAAATAAATAAATAAATAAAGTATTTTATTCTGAAATGTAATACAGTACATCACTTCCTGTTGCTCAAACCATGTCCTGTTGCTCATTTACGAGAGAAGATCAAGGCAGCAGTATCTACAGTTGTTCTCCTTCTTCCACCGAATGAATTGTTTTGTTCTGACTTACTTATTTATCACTTGATTTATCGCGCGATCTCGCAATTCCCGCGCATGCGTCTAGGAGCGGCGCATGCAGGCGGACCTGAGCTGAGCGGAGGAAGTGGAAATTGGAGTTTGAGACGCTCAGCTGCGACCTGCGGAGCGGAGCGGACCGTATGTAGTGTATTTTTGGCGTTAGAGATAGGGTGAGAAGCTCAGTCATCCGGGAGGGACTCGGAGTAGAGCCGCTGCTTCTCCACATCGAGAGGAGCCAGTTGAGGTGGCTCGGGCATCTGGTTAGGATGCCTCCTGGACGCCTCCCTGGTGAGGTGTTCCGGGCATGTCCCACCGGGAGGAGACCCAGAGGAAGACCCAGGACGCGCTGGAGGGACTATGTTTCTCGGCTGGCCTGGGAACGCCTTGGGATTCCCCCAGAGGAGCTGCTCCAAGTGGCTGGGGAGAGGGAAGTCTGGGCCTCCCTACTTAGGCTGCTACCCCCGCGACCCGACCCCGGATAAGCGGAAGAAAATGGATGGATGGATATATTTAGAATTCAAAGTAATGTAAAATAAAGTTGTAAAAATTAGTTTAGGTAATATAAAAAACTGGAAAAAGAAATGATGTACATTAGAAAAGAAAAAATAAGAACAAACTATTCAAGAAAATACGTCAAAAACAAGAGAGAAAGACAAATTTAAGAAACAAAAAAATCAAAGAACTATAGAATTGGAAGAGGTGGAGAAATTAAAGCATTCGCTTCAGTTTATTTATAAATCTCTGAACCACTTTAGTAAACTTTTTAATTTTTTATTCCTTGATTTAATTCATGGATACTGTCCATTAAAGTGCCATACTCAATAACCTAAAATTTGCCTTGACTAACAGTTGAGTGGGTTTAAAGTTCCATCCATCAATTATCTTAACCCACTTCTTCCTTTTTGGGTCGCGGGGGTCACTGGTGCCATGTCCAGCAGTCACTGTCCAAGAGGCAGGGGACAACCTGGACAGGTCTCCAGTCCATCACAGGGACACAGAGACAATCGAGACAAACAACCAACCACTCTCTCACTCACACTAGAGTTACCAGTCAGCCTAACATGCATGTTTTTGGTGTGTGGGAGGAAACCGGAGTCCCCGGAGAAAATCCACGCATTCACAGAGAGAACATGCAAATTCCACCCAGAAAGACCCACCAGCCTTTTATCCATCAACCTTCTTGTTGAGCAACAACAGTTCTACCAATTGAGCAACCGTGCCTCATTTTAAACTTGTTTTAGAGAAGTTCATTAAAATATTTAAAATATTTGTTAAAGGTTCCAAAAAGTGAAATGCTGTATTCCACTTTTGCTTTAACTTTTGTAGTTTATTTTTTAGAATTTTATACCATCATAATAATAATAATAATAATAAATTCAATTTATACCGCACTTTTCATTAATAAAAATCTCAAAGTGCATGAACCGTGGGATTAAATTAGCCTTTATGCTTAAATCTGGCATATTTTCATGATAAATGGAAATCTTTATGTTAATTAAGGGGGTTTGTCCCAACCCCCTTTTTAAATAAACACAAACAAACATCTCCATCATCAAGTGGAAGCGACTCCAGTTGTTCTCATCATACACTCAAAAATAAATGGGGATCTGTTGTTGTCATCGTACGGCCTTTAAAGTCTGACACATGAAAGAGAGTTGAATTTCTCTGGAGACTGACCTCCATTAATCCACGTCCTCAGACTGGCACATAGAGCAACAGAGGTGCCAACGGACAGTTGTTAACCGTACTTGACTAACACGGTGATGTCAACACCGAGCATGTGTGTACTTGGACTCCACACACAAACGCTTGTGTCAGAGGAAGCAGCCGCAGCTCCTGTTCTGTTTGACAGCAGGCCAGTGGGTCACTAGATGGCTTCCAGTCGCAGCTGGTGCTCCATTGTGCTCATTTCCACAGATAAGACTTGTAATTTTCCACACATTCTGTAATGTTTGGGTTTATGAGGGCAACTTTAAGTTTTCCTGCTTATAGCAGAAAAGAAAAAAACAAACGTCGGGACTAATGTTTTCTATTTGTTAAATTGGTTATTAGATTATGACCTACTTTCCAATTCATCTCTTGCATTAGTAATTTCCAATCATTCAGTCTGCCTCATAGCTGATACCTATACAGTCTTATTTCTCTATTAGTCACTTTAACTCAGGATAAAACACCTTTTTCCTCTCACTTGCTCGCATACAATGCAGACACATTCTCTTCTCTCTCCTGTTCTCCTGTATTTTGCTCTCTGTCTGTGTATCGGAGCTCATTTGACATCTTCCAAAACAAAAACTACCGTTATGAATCTGAGCAGCTGGACGTTCAACGGAATCGACAACATCTTTTAAACAAAGCGACGGGGTCCTGGAGAACACTCATGCCCCGCTGAGAATCTCAAGAAGACGCCAAAGATATACAATCGGATTTATGGTAACAGGTTTCCTTGGAATCGTCTGGTTCCTGGTCTATCAACATATAAGAAGACAGCTGCAGCTATTTTGGCCCTTGTCAGGCTGCCTGCTTGTGAAGGTTTGGTTTGTGCTTTGAGGACTCAAAATCAGCTGATTTACGAGCTAAACCGTAAGATGAAAGCGATCTGTGAGAATTGCAGGCCACCTGCGGCTTTGGAATTTGCCAGCAAGTTGGAAACGAACTTGGAGAGGCTCGTAAGCATGGACCGGTAGAATGCAACTTAATCTGACCATTTTGGATCTTGAAAATACCAGTAGGACTCAAGGCTGATAAGACAAAACAGTCTGCCTGAAGAAAATCAACAATTGTGGCTTATCTGAATCCGACTCCCCTGTTTGACCTCGAAAACAGGCCAACATATGGTAAATGGAGCTTATTTATATAGCGCTTTCCAGCCCCCTATGTAGGGCCCCAAAGCGCTTTACAATACCAACCATCCACCCATTCATACACACATTCATACACCGGTAGCGGCAGACTGCCATGCAAGGCGCCATCCAGTCCTACCGGGAGAAACTCGGGGTTAAGTGTCTTGCCCAGGGACACAACGACACATGGTGTGGGGAACCGAGATTCGAACCTCCAACCTTCCGATCGGGGGACGACTGCCATTACCACTATATCACGGCCGCCCCATATCAATTTCTCCTGGGAAATGTGTAAACTAAGGAAAAGCTTTGTCTATCGCATTGAACCTGAGCATCTTAGGAATACATTTTTCAGGCTTTCGCCCTCCTTAGATGCCATTAATCTGGCTTCCAGCTCTAATGTTAAAAATATTGGTGTTATTTTGGATCAGGACATGTCTTATCCCCCACATTAAAAACGTTACTAGAACAGTCTTCTTCCACCTGTGTAATACAACTAAAATTAGAAACATCTTATCTAAAAATGATGCAGAAAGACTGGTTCATGCATTTGTCTGGACTATTACAATAGTTTGTTATCTGGGTGTCCAAATACTTCTTTAAAAAGTCTTCGGTTAATCCAAAATGCTGCTGCCATGGTCTTAACAGGAGTTAGTAGGAGAGATCATAGCTCTCCAGTTTTAGCTTCACTCCATTGGCTCCCTGTCGAGTCCAGAATTAAATTCAAAATCTTTCTAACCTACAAAGCTCTCAACCACCTATCTCTATCTTATATTAGAGATCTTATTGTTCCATATTTTCCTACCAACGCACTTTGCTCTCAGACTGCAGGCTTACTCGTGGTTCCTAGAGTTTCCAAACGCAGAATGGGAGGAAGATATTTCAGTTATCAGGCTCCTCTCTTGTGGAACAAACTTCCAGTTTCTGTCCGTGAGACTGACACATTGTCCAGTTTGAAGACTGGACTTAAGACTTTCCTTTTTGATAAATCCTATAGTTAGGGTTGATTTGTTACACTGCCATAGACTTAGACTACAGGAGGACAAATTGACCTCATTTCCTTAAATGAAATTGTTAAAATTGAATACAGTAGTTGTCATTTGATATTGTTTCTTTCTTAACATGTGATTTTTCACCTGCCATTGTGTATCTGTTCCTCTCAAACCCAGCCGGTCGAAGCAGATGACAGCTTGTCCTGCTGGTTCTACTAAAGGTTTCTTCCTCATAAGGGAGTTTTTCCTTTCCACTGTTGCCTTCATGCTTCTTCAAGATGAGAGTATGTGATGAAGTTAAACTCAAAGCAGTCTGCTCCTCAGATAAATAATGTTAAATTATTTATGTATATATATGAATGTTTTGATTCAGTGTCCTGAGATTGCTTCTGTTGTCACGTGGTGCTATATAAATAAACTGTTTAATTAATACAATTATGTGATATTCAGACGTTGATCTAATTCTTTTCATTTATTTTAAGTAATCAACACACAGCAACACTCTGAGGACTGTTCATTAGAAAAAAGCTTCCATTGTGCTCTGAAAATATGAAACACAAGCTCTCAAAGTGGCCTAGAACTTAACAAATGTGAAAACATCTTTTTTTTTCTTCCAATATGGGATTGAGGTTGTAAACTGTGTGAATGCCATCTAGTGGTTTAAAGCTTCAGTTACACATCAGCTTTTCAGTGAAATATTCATAATAGGAAGTAAATAAGTTTGTTTTTCTGCAATGATATGATTCCTTATTCTGGCTCATTGCTTCAAGGAATGCCAAGGCTTTAATTAATTTACACATTTCATTTCAGAATATCTGTGGGATCTATAAATTGTGTAGGTTGCAGGGATGCAGATTGTTTGAGCCACCAAGACATCCCAGGTTTCAATGCAAATGAGCAGGTTCAACTGCTGAAATCTTTACATCTTAGTCATTTCTAACCTGCTCTCTCTGTCGTTTATAGTCCCATTTGCACTGTAGTAAAACCTATTTGTGTCTGCCTGATGTTCCTCACAAACACTAAGCGCTTTCTGACACATTAAACCACTTTCTTCATTTCAGTGTCCCAAAAATTCTCCACCTACAACTATAAAACCGCTCAACGTGAACACAGCGATAGCTATAGAGTCTGACCACATTGCTGGAGTTCAAATTGCGTGATGTGTGCATTTAGTCGACGAGTGCTCGGGAGCCCCACAGTGAGAATTTAGGGGTGCCAACTCTGTGCCTGCACACCAAGCACATCAACCAGCTAGCCTTGGGCAAAAGAAAGCAAACATGCTGGAGCATTTGATTCACTCTGCATCCCTAATGTCAGAACAAAATGGCAGCCCCGGCGGTAACACTCAACGCTTTACTTGTTTATTTATTTCGGTATTTTTTTGCCCCCTTCTAATCTCCTGTTCCTGAATTAATTACTCAATTAGCATAGTAAATTAACGAAACAATTATGATGCATGGAAAACTTCCAGCGCACACCATCACAGCCTGTCTGGAAGTGTTTAGTACAGTGGGGAGAGGAAGATGGTGAGACTGGGGGGTGGAGTGGGGGTGCAACAAATAGAGAGGAATGAAAGCAAGCAGGGTGGCTTAGAACTTAAGCCAGGGAGTTTGCACTGATATAAAACATTTTTACAAATTGTCCCGCCAAATGAAATGCAATACTGTACTCTTTCCTCAGTGTGGGATGTAATAAACATAGCTGTGAAAATTTATTAGCAGTGTATAAAAGTAACAATATATTCATTCTCTGCACCCATTAGATGGTTGCATGGAGTGCACGGAGAATTAAAAGCTTTCGTTTTCGAACCCATTTACACACACACACATTCCCACAGAGAGAGCAAGAGTAAATGCATGAGTTTTAAAACGAACACTTCCAGGATAAAACAGATGACCTGACAGCCTGTTTAGTATTTATCTGACTTATTGTGGCAATTTGCTTTCCTGTTTGGATGATTAATTAAATCAAGCTTTCATTTTTTAATCTTTTGGCTAAAACCCAGGCTTAGACCTGCATTTTATTTAAAAAATATGACTTGATTTTACATGTTTTGAAACAAGTTGTTTGCTTTAAAAGCTGTTTTCATATTTGTAGTTTTTTTTTTAATCAGATATCTAATCAAGGCCGTTGTTCACTTTAGTGAAATATTTAAGATGATGAGATTTTAGGAGCCAATGTATAATGTCCCTTGGGACCGTAGCCCTCTCAGTCCACTAAATACTGGACTCCCCGGCCCCTACGTCTCACGTCCAAGAGACGTCTGACTGTAAATGTGGGCTCGTTATTAATCAGACGAGGGGGTGGAGGGAGGTTGGTCTGAGGGTGAAGGCTGCTTGTGGTAATGGGCTTGATGTTAGACACGTGGAAAGTGGGATGGACCTTCATGGAAGGCGGGAGCTGAAGCCTCACCGCCCACCTATTAATTATTGCCACTATGGGAAAAGGTCCAATGAACCTAGGGGAAAGTTTCCTAGGGGTGTCTAATGTTAATGTCCTTTGTGGAAAGCCATACCTTCTGGCCTACCTTGTATGTGGGGGCTTTAGAACGGTGCCTGTCTGCGAAATGTTTGTTCTGTTCCGAGGATCTGCCCAGAGCTGCTCTGGTCTGATGCCAAACTTGATGGCAGCCCTTGATGTGCAGTTGGACGGAGGGAACACCCACATCAGCCTCCTGTGAAGGGATGAGAAACCCATGGCCACCTCAAATGGTGATCGTCCAGTGGCTGCAGAAGTCTGAGAGCTGTGAGCGTACTCAATCCATGGAAGGTGCTGGGACCAAGACGAGGGGTTAGATTCGACAGCACACCTTAGAGTGGTTTCCAGGTCTTGGTTGCAACATTCCGTTTGACCATTGGATTGAGGATGATGACCTGACGTGAGACTGACGTTGGCCCCCAAGGCTTGACAAAATCCCTTCCAGACCTGGGAGACGAACTGTGGACCTTGGTCCAAAACGATGTCCTACGGGATGCCATGGAGGCGGAAGACATGTTCGGTGATGACCTGGGCAGTCTCAAGAGCAGAGGACAGTTTAGAAAGGGGAATGAAGTGAGCAGATTTTGAAAAACGGTCGACAATGGTACAAATAACAGTTACCATTAGATACTGGGAGACCTGTGATAAAGTCCAAGGCGATGTGTGACCAAGGATGGTTGGGGATAGGGAGTGGTAGAAGAAGTCCGGCGGGGGGTTGGTTATTATGTTTATTCCGGGCGTATGTGGGGCAGGCCAAAATAAACTCCTTGATGTCTTTAAGTTTGGTCACCAGAAGGACGCCTTGACCAGATATAACATGCGTCGGATGCCAGGGTGGCATGAGAACTTGGCAGTGTGAAGCCAATGTAGAACCTTACTCACCATGGCGGTGGGAACATATAGCCTTCCAGGAGGCCCGGTGCCAGGGTCAGGTTCTGTTTGTTGGGCCTCAAAAATGTCCTTTTCAATGGGCCAGGTTATGGCACCCACCTTGCAGGAGGACGGAAGGATATCCTTGGGGGCGTCAAGAGTCCTCGGCCGTAGAGAATCGTCTGGAAAGGGCATCAGGCTTGACGTTGCGGGACCGTGGAATGTACGTTATAGAGAAGTTAAAACATGCAAAGAATAAGGACCACCTGGCCTGTCGAACGATGAGTCGTTTTGCTTCCTGAAGATAGGCGAGGTTTTTATGGTCCGTCCATATGATGAAGGGGAGCTCTGATCCCTCCAGCCAATGTCTCCATTCCTCCAAGGCCATTTTGATGGCCAATAACTCACGGTCACCTACATCATAGTTAGCTTCAGCCGGGGACAGGCGACGGGAGAAGAAAGCACAGGGATGGAGTTTTCCGTCGTCGGACGATTTCTGGGAGAGCATCGCCCCGTCCCCAGCATCTGAAGTGTCGACCTCCACAATAAACAGTTTGGAGGTGTCCGGGTGAGACAGAATGGGAGCTGTGGAGAAGAGGTACTTTAAAAAAGTTTTGCTGGACTGATGAAGCAGAGAAAGCCTTCTCTGACTTAGAGTAGAGGTGAGTTGAGTTAAGGGTGTGGCAACTTTAGTTCTTGATAAANTGCTCCTCGGGAGTTAGTCGAGTCTTCCCAATCTGCATCGGCTCAACCTCCGAGGGAGACTCGGGAATTGTGAGGGTGGAACCTCTGGGAACGAGAGGCTCATGGGTGTCTTCTTCCAGGAGACTTTCGCGAACTCTATTGTCTATGCGGATGGCTAAGGAGATTAGCTCATCCAGGTCGGAAGGAATGTCACTGATCATCAGCTTGGCCTTTACCTGGGGGTTTAGAGCCTTTATGAAAGCACTACGAAAGGCTTTCTCTCCCCATCCGGACTCCTCCGCGAGAATGCAGAAGTGGATCACGAACTTGGCCACAGTCTCATTTCCTTGACATAGACAAAACAGCTTTTGTGCGGCTTTTGTGCGGCTTCCTCTTGTTGAAGAGGGTGGTCAAACACTTGCAAAAAGTATTTTGAAAAGGTGGAAAACGTCATGTCATCAATAGAGCATCGGCGAAGGTAAGCTTGTGCCCACTGTAAGGCTTCCCCTTTTAGTGCACTCACCAAGTAGGTAATACGAGCAAAGTCTGAGGCATAAGTTATAGGTGCACGTTTAAATGCCAGCTCACACTGAAGAAAAAAACCTCCACATTTATTTGTGTTACCTTCAAATAACTCCGAAGGTCGAATGTTCGGTTACTTTGTAAATTCTCCTCTTGGTTTTGTTAGAGATCCGGAGGGATGAGGTTGCATTGTCATTTCCTTCTGTAGGGAACACACCATGCCACCCAATTCCAGTAGGTTGTTTTGGGTGGTTTGCTGCTGCGTAAGGATCTGCTGTAATGTTGAAGTGAGATTGTCAGAGTTTATTTGTGGCCCTAACTGAGCCCTTACTTCCTCAGTCTTGCCTGAGGGTCCATTGGCTGGGACATACTATCAGGATTTATTCAACGTCGACCCCCAAATGGCAGACCAAAGAAGTAAGACAAGAGACAGGATAAAAAGGTAAGTGATAATTTATTTACAGGTGCAGATTAAAAACTCGAGCAGCTGGAAAGGAAGAAGGGGAGATGGTGAGTAGATATATCAGAGTCAGAGTCAGAGAGAATTTATTGTCATTTGCACCGCATGTAGTACATGTGTTGAAAACGAGATTATGTACACAGGGTCCCAGTTACATCCAACAACAAATGCAAGAGAAAAACAATAATAACATCTAGGATTAACTAAGAGAGACATCACATCAGCTAGTAATACACTAAGCCCTAATGTAGTAGAAAAACATCATTATAAACAGCAGCACGAACATGAGCAGATGGTCACAGATGAACGCAGCAACAAGAAACAGATCAGTATCAGTATGATGTGACATTTTGCAGTGTTTATTCTTATTATTTATTTATTCATGAGTCTGACAGCCTCAGGGTAGAAGCTGTTCCTCAGTCTAGTGGTTCTACATTTGATGCTCCTCAACCTCCGTCCCGAGGGGAGTGGTGCAAAGAGTGAGTGTGCTGGGTGAGTGAGGTCTTTCATGATGCAGGTGGCTCTTTTCCTGCATCTGGAGGTGTAAATGTCTGTGATGGTGGGGAGACTGACTCCCACAGACTTCTGTGCAGCCTTCACCACTCTCTGCAGAGCTTTTCTCTCTGCAACTGTGCAGCCTCCATGCCACACGTTGATGCTGGAGCACAGGACGCTCTCCACTGCACACCTGTATCCTCTTGACAGATTGATGATTTGATTTGTAGAGCAAGAGTTGATTCTTACTTTGTTGTTTGTTGAAGGAGATGGTAGAGGAGGAGAAGAGAGTAGGATCCTGGGTGTGAGGATAATCCTGATGAGAGATGACCGGTGGAGAGAGGAGCAGGTTGACCCAGACAGGGAGGTGGATGAAGTAGATGGTGATGGGACACCGTGAATCCACAGGAGCAAAATCCAGTGGTGAGAGAGAGGCCCTGGAGAGGACCTGTTGAGCCCAGCACTGGAGAGGTGTCTGGCAGCTGCTTTAAGCTGGGGTCTGCGATATTTGAACTCTCTGGGACTCCATGGGACTTAGAAATATTTTCAGCGCAGAAAAGCATTCTGCTCCCTCCCCTCAGAGCCATATATGACTCTGAGGGGAGGGAGCACAGTCCGTGCTTCTGGTGAACTTGGGATCTGCTCCGCCCCCTGCTTCTGTCTGCTCAGAGCTGCTGCGATATTCTGTGTTTATGGAAATAAAACCTTCTAATAAAATATAATAAAACCATGGAGCGCTAGTCCTACAACACAAAATCCAGCAGACACCAGCAGAGGTTCACGAAGCAACGTTTGGACATGATTTAATTCGCTCGTGACTTCCTCTGTCAGCGCTGGTCTGGAATGTGTGGAATGCTCCACCTCCTCCTGTCTGCGCTGCGATATTCTGTGTTTATATGATAATATAACTGTTAAAAAAATTAATAAAACCACGAATCACTCATCCTACAACACAAAATCCAGCAGACACCAGCAGAGGTTCACGAAGCAACGTTTGGACATGATTTAATTCGCTCGTGACTTCCTCATGTCGCTGCGCTGCTGGTCTGGAATGTGTGGAATGCTCCACCTCCTCCTGTCTTTGCGCTGCGATATTCTGTGTTTATTTGATAATATAACTGTTAAAAAAATTTAATAAAACCACGAATCACTCATCCTACAACACAAAATCCAGCAGAAATCATCAGAGGTTCACAAAGCAACGTTGGACATGTTTTAATTCGCTCGTGACTCGTGACAAATCCATTTCCTCATGTCTGTCAGTGCAGGATGAAGCGATCACTTGGCTTTTGGCAAAAAAACTAAATAAAAGTCCAGCTCTGGGATAAAGAAGGGATATTTAATACATTTTGTGTCACATAAAAAACAGTCCTGCATCGCTTTGCAATCCTTTTAATGAGAACGAGCTGCGGCTGGGACAGGTGGGGGCGTGGGTTGGGGCGTGACAAACAACTCTGTTTTTATTGGCTGTCAGTGTCCTGGTCACTCTTGTGTTTTCAGTGTTTTTATAAATGCTGATAGAGAAGCAAGGGGACAATAGATTTTTTCAGAGATTACTTGGTCTAACATCAGTTTGTCAGTAGATAGTGACTGAGTGAAGAAATATGTTAAAAATATATTGTTTGAAAAGTTACAGACTACATTACAATACTATAGCTTTAAGTAGCAGTCATCCTCAGAGCGGCAGCAGGTGAGTTGAGTTAGTTGATTAGCTGTGGAGTTAAAGTGACAGACAAACAGAAAAACCCAGGAATCCCACACCATAATGATTTCCAGCTTTTTCTAAATGAACGTTGACCACTTCAGCTGAGTGTTTATTGCATATTGCTGTCGAAAACACAGTGAAGAGCAAAACTGCAAAACAGAAAGTAAAAAAATAAACCAAGAGCAAAGTTGCACAATAATAACTTTCTACTACACTTAATTATTTTGATTGAATCAGACAAAATACACCCAAATAGAATGGCTGCCAAACCATAATAATAATAATAATTAATTCAATTTATAACGCACTTTTCATTACTGAAAATCTCAAAGTGCTACACATATATTATAAACCGGTGGCGGCAGACTACCATGCAAGGTGCTTTCCAGTCCTACCGGGAGCAACTCAGGGTTAAGTGTCTTGCCCAAGGACACAACGACACATGGTGCGGGTCCCGGGAGTCGAACCGCCAACTTTCCGATCGGGAGACGACTGCCATTACCACTACGCCACGGCCGCCCCACATTTCCATTTCCACATTTCCATTTCCAAACCATTTCTATGAGCTTTTCTTTTTTTCAAATTATCAAAAAACTTTAAGCAGGCAGCACGGTGGCACAACTGGTAGAGCTGCTGCCTCTCAGCGAGCAGGTCCCTGGTTCAAATCACGGTCCGGGGTCCTTTTTGGGTGGAGTTTGCACGTACTCCGGTTTCCTCCCACAGACCAAAAACATGCATGTTAGGCTGATTGGTAACTCTAAATTGTCCCTAGGTGTGAGTGAGAGAGTGAATGGTTGTTTGGCTCTATCCATAGTCCAGGGCAGGGGTGCTCATTAGATAGATCACGATCTACTGGTAGATCTCTGAGGTAGTACTGGTAGATCGCAGCGTGACATTAAAAAAAAACGTTGTCAGCCTATCAAACATCCTGTCACTTGATTGACATACAGGGCAGCCATTCACAACCCTCATTCTCTCAAACCAGCTCTGAGAGATTTTCGGGGAAACCCCATCCCCGCTCCCCCACCGCCGAAGGTGTGAAATTCTCCGTGTGTGAAGTTACACATACAAACG
Source organism: Garcialebias charrua (assembly GCA_038048925.1). Classification (NCBI taxonomy): domain Eukaryota; kingdom Metazoa; phylum Chordata; class Actinopteri; order Cyprinodontiformes; family Rivulidae; genus Garcialebias; species Garcialebias charrua. The sequence continues at coordinate 7,507 of JBBPBX010016604.1, read as the reverse complement.
GCTGCAGTCCAAAGTTTTTCTGCACTAACAACAGATTTAAATAATGTCAGAGAGCTGAGTGTTTTTCTGCTAACTCATTCATTCATTCATTCAACCTTTATTTATACAGGCTAGCCTCGTTGAGTCATGGGGACTCATTTACAAGAGGGACCTGTCTCACTCACACCAAACAACCATCCACTCTCTCACACACCTAGGGTCAATTTAGAGTCACCAATCAGCCTAATGTCACAATCAACTGAGACACACATAATCAGCCTAAACTCACCCTTTTTCAGCATGCAGGAGCAAAACTAATAAAATCCAGGGTCCAAAGAGACGTTATTCACCAGTTTGGACGTAACTGTGATCATGCAGTCGCTGCATGCACGACGAATGCAGCTGAGCCCAGGGTTGCCAGATAAAAAAATGCCTTATTTACCACCTCTTTTTCTGAGCACATGTTCAAGAAACACAACACAAACTTCATCTTGCTCAAGATGAGAGTTCTGCAATAGAGTTAAATTCAAAGCAGTCTGCTCCTCAGACAAATAGTGTTAAATTATTATTTTATCTATGAATGTTTGTTAAATTATTATTTTGTATAAATGTTTCTGTTCAGTGCCCTGAGATTACTTCTTTTGTGAATTGATGCTATATAAATAAACTGAATTGAATCTTAGAACATCTTTACTTGGCAAACACAACAGTTTCAGTCAAAATACTATCATTTTAAAGCCACAGTACAGTACTATAGTACATAATTTCTTATCTGGCAACCCGACTGACATGAAAACTAAAGCATTTTTCATGTAAACCAGCTTATTTTTTGTTTATTACCCCCAATAAACATTGAAAAATCACTAATGTTTCCACAGGTTGTTTTCGTGTAAACGGGGCCTTATAGTAGGTAGATCACTTTGACTTGATCATTTCAAAAATAGCTCGCATGCTGAAAAAGGGTGTCCCAAGTCGCACAGTGATTGCTGGGCACCGGCGACCCCCGTGACCCAAAATGGAAAAAGCGGATAAAAGATAATGGATGGATGGATGG